>CAKNEV010000174.1:0-60749 GCA_930272055.1 Rhizopogon roseolus
CAGGCAGTGGGCCAGTGGCACGTGACGGGTCTAGGATTTTTTATTTTTTATTTCCTCATTCACTCAGATCACGCGTACTGACAACCTTTTTGCAAACAGCTGTAAGCTCAGTCAATTTCTGCCAGTAGCCTCGAAGAAATCACCATGCCGCTCAGCGGGGTTCGAATGTAGTTTTTTAATGAATTATTAGACTTCCATTTTCAACCTTCCGGTAGTATATCAGACAGTACACCGGGATTTGTTCTTCGTATCGAATTATCATTGCTCCATGTGCACCATCATCATGATTATCAGATAGTACAGCTGGCTGTCATGCTTGAAACATGGCTGAGGGACTGTTCGACTCCCCGCTTGTCACGCTTGAAACATGACTTCGGAAGAATGTTTTTGATAAGCTTAATAAATTTATCTTGTGTTTCGAATTATCATGCTGCAATTGTCAGGATCGACAACCATTTGGTAGTGTATCGGATAAGTAATCCCGCCTGCCGTGCTTGAAACATGGCTGAGGGAGAGCAGCGTTCGACTCCCTGCTTGTCATGCTTGAAACATGATTTTGGAAGAATTTTTTTGCCAAGCTCAGTAAATTTGTTCTTTTGTTTTGAATTATCAAGCTTCCATTTTCAACATCGACAGCTATCTGTATCGGATAGGTACTCCCGCCCGTCATGCTTGAAGACTTGTTTCGAATTATCATGCTTCCATTTTCAACATGCTTGAAACATGACTAGTTGACTACAGGAATTTTTTTGATAAGCTCAGCACATTTGTTTTTTGTTGCCAATTATCACGCTTCCATTTTCATCATCGACAACTATCTGGTAGTGGATCGGATAAGTACTCCAACCCGTCATGTTTGAAACTTGGCTGAGGAAGAACAGTGTTCGACTCCTCGCTTGTCCTGGTTGCAACATGACTTCGGCTGAATTTTTTGCCAAGCCCAGTAAATTTGTTTTTGTTTCGAATTATCATGCTTCCATTTTCAACATCGACAACTATCTGGTAGTGGGTCGGACTAATACCTATCTGCGGAGTACATGCTTGTTTCCGATTACTTCTGGCGATAATCCTTTGCATGAACATAATCAACCAATAGAACGGGTTGGCTGGACTTAACTCGTCAAAAAAGTCTCTTGGGGGGGGGAGCCGAACCTCTCGCACGGCCATGTTTCAAGCATGACATGCGGGTATACCATCCAATATACTACCGGTTGCCAATGTTGAAGATGGATAATCCGATACAAGGAATAATTTGACTGAGCTTATCAAAAATAGTCTCTTAGCCGAGGATTGGAACCCCGGTGTCTCGCAGCCATGTTTCAAGCATGATGGGCGGGGTTATCAAATATACTACTGGATAGTTGTTTGATGTGGAGAGTGGAAGTCTGATAATTCGATTCAGAAAACACATTGGCTGAGCATATAAAAAAAGAAGTCTCTTTGGATTCCAACTCCTACAGTCATGTTTCAAGCATGACAGCCACATGTAGTACTATCCGATCGCTTGTCAATCCCGCTATGTTTCAAACATGGCGGGCAGGTTATCCAATATACTATTAGGTAGTTGTGGATCTCGAAAGTGGAAGTCTTATAATTGATAATTCGATACAAAAACCACATTGACTGAGCTTATAAAAAGAAGTCTCTTGGAGTCGAACCCCGCTGTGCTGCAGGCATGTTTCAAGCATAACATGCGGATGCACTACCCGATCTACCTACCATGGAGTTGTCTACGGTGAAATTGTAAGGCTGATCATTCGATACAAAGAATAAATTGACAGTTGTCGGTGTTGAAAATGGAAGTGTGATAATTCAAAATACCAAAAATAAATTTACTGAGCTTGGCAAAAAAGTCTCCCGAAGTCAAGTTTCAAGCATGATGAGCGGGGAGTCAAACGCTGCTCTCCTTAGCCGTGTTTCAAGCATGACGGGCGGGAGTACTTATCCGATCCACTACCAGATAGTTGTAGGTGTTGAAAATGGAAGCGTGATAATTCGAAACAAAGAACAAATTTGCTGAGCTTATCAAAAAAAGTCTCCCGAAATCATTTCAAGCATGACAAGTAGGTAGTCGAACGCCGCTCGGGCCACGTTTCAAGCATGACGGGAGGGAGTACTTATCCGATACACCACCAGATAGCTGTCGAAGTTGAAAATGGAAGCATGATAATTCGAAACAAAGAAACAAATTTACTGAGCTTATCAAAAAAAAATCTCCCGAAGTTATGTTTCAAGCATGACAAGCGAGGAATAGTACTTATCCGATACACTACCAGGTAGATTTCAATGGCAGCGTTGATAATTCGAAACAAAGAAACAAATTTACTGAGCTTATCAAAAAGTTCTCCCGAAGTCATGTTTCAAGCATGACAAGCGAGGAGGTGAACGCCACTCTCCCTGGGCCATATTTCAAGCATGACGGGCGGCAGTACTTGAAATTTTTTAGATTTTATGATTATTATAATGGTGATCCGATACACTACCAGGTAGATGTCGATGAAAGGGTTGATAATTCGAAACAAAGAAACAAATTTACTGAGTTTATCAAAAATTTCTCCTGAAGTCATGGTTCAAGCATGACAAGCGAGGAGTCGAACGCCGCTCTCCCTGGGCCATGTTTCAAGCATGGCGGGTGAGAGTACCGATCCGATACACTACCAGATAGTTGTCGATGTTGAAAATGGAAGCATGATAATTCGAAACCAAGCACAAATTTGCTGAGCTTATCAACAAAAGTCTTCCCGGAGTCATGTTTCAAGCATGACAAGCAGGGAGTTGAACGCTGCTCTCCCTCAGCCATGTTTCAAGCACGACAGGCGGGAATACTTATCCGATACACTACCAAATGGTTGTTGCTCGTGACAATTGAAGCATGGTAATTCAAAACAAAAAACAAATTTATTGAGCTTATCAAAAAAATTCTCCCGAAGTCATGTTTCAAGCATGACAAGCGGGGAGTCGAACAGTCCTTCAGCCATGTTTCAAGCATGACAGCCAGCTGTACTATCCGATAATGGTGAACATGGAAGAATGATAATTCGATACGAAGAACAAATCCCGGTGTACTATCTGATATACTACCGGAAGGTTGTCAAGGTTGAAAATGGAAGTCTAATAATTCGTTAAAAAATACATTCGCGCTGTGCCACAGCTATGAGTCAACTCGACTGATTGCTTATCAAAAAAGTCTCTTAGTCGAGGAGTCGAATCCAGCTGTCCCGCAGCCATGTTTCAAGCATGATGGGCGGTGTTATCAAACATACTACTGGATAGTTGTTTGATGTGCGGAGTGGAGGTCTAATAGTTCGGTTCAAAAAACACATTGGCTGAGCTTATGAAAAATGAAGTCTTTTGTAGTCGAACCCGCTAGCCATATTTCAAGCATGACAGCACGTGTACTCGATTGCTTGTCAATCACACTCGGATCCCTACCATAGAGTTGTCAACGGTGAAAATGGAAGGGTGATATTTCGATACAAAGAATAAATTGTTCACACAGTTCAGTTCATTTGCATCCATGGGAAAGTTCACCGTTGAATGTACGCTCAGGCTAAACTTCGCCGACGTTCGCTGACCAACAAAACACTACTTGTATCCGATACCCTCTTATAAATGCTCACAGTGCCTCGCCCCGAAGCGTTGTTTTTACATGGAGCAGCTATGGGCGTAATGACATACGGCTTTCTTAGCCTTAAAACCATGCCCATGAGCGCTGAGATCACGACACAAACAGGAGGGTTCTCCCAGTTTCTGACCATACAAGGGTGGGTGCTGCCCAGTGCCCGCCCGTTAACTTGCGAAACTGATGCTCATTGCTCAGGCTGGCGGCTGCTTGGTTGACCATGGCCTTAAGCCTCGGGTGTGATCTGCTACCTTCATTCACCTGTAGGTGCGACATTAGCATGTCCCTTCTTAGACCTTAACATGTTCTTCAGCCCTTCGCACAGTCAAGCGTGTTCTCCTTATGATATCTCTGCCTGTAAGGTTCTCGTCTCTCTGATGATGTCATGCATTGATAGGATGGAGTTACCCAGGTTGCAATTGTGGTATCTGCGGTGTACTGGTCACTCATGTTGCTCTACCCGTCGTTGATTCTACGGCAACAGTTGGTTGCATCCGAGCCTTCTTCTTCGCCGACTGTTCCTGAATTGATACGGATTCCTCTCAGCACAGACCTGTCCCTACACGCCGCTCCTGCTGTAGCACTCCTTGCTGATTTTCTTTTCTTCGAGAAGAAATATACCAAAAAGCAAGTTCAAATTGGGACACCCCTAGTCACCATCCTTTGTGGGACTGGGTATTCCTGCTGGGTAGAGTATTGCGCTAGCTACAACAAAATATGTAAGTGTAAGTGTTTTTCTTCGATTGTGCATTACTGAGAGACATGGTTTCCAGTCCCATACCCTTTCCTCACGAAGAACCCACTTGATATCCGCATTGGTATCTACGTATTTGTGTCCTTCCTTGCTTGGGGTTGTTTCCGTCTCGCAAACGCAGTCCGTGCATAGAGAAACGTTATACCACGTGTATTTATATAGAGCTTGGTATCGACAGTACAACCATGATGTTGTATCATATAAGGATTCATTCGTGAATTGCTGATGTGACATTGGAAATGTGATTATCGGGGTCAGTACCCGAATGGTGCAGTAAGGAATCGCTGCAGAAATAGTTACGTACGGTTAAATGGAAGTTGACAAGCGTCCAGTGACCAGTAAATTGGTAAATGATATAAATGTGGTAACGAGCGTGGTGTGCAGATAGCGCAGTTAGGCAGCAGCATGTCCCATAAATAAGGTGAAATATGATGGCAAGGCACAGACAAAGTCACAAGCAGACGTTTACTTGCTGTTGTTCTTGATGACCACCACCACGATGATGGCAATAATTGCAAGGATGATAAGTGTAAGAATGAAGCAAATCCATCGCTTTTTGCGGGCAGAGCGAGCTGATACAACAGCTTGATCTGTGTGCTTGAGACTGCCGAAATGTTTAGAAAATGTGCGGCTGCTCAAAGGAGAAAATATACCCAGCTTCCATATCCTTCTCAACCATTTCTGCCGTTGCTTGGATCGTATTGATGGTATCATCTTGCTGCTCTACCATCATACTCATCTTGAATAGTGAGGTAAACACAAATAGATAATTTGGCTATGCATGTTGAAACGTACATCATTGAAGAGTTGAGCAAGCTCAGCAATGGTTTGCTCGATACGTTTGATGTCCTGGTGTCGCTCCTGTACTTCACGGTATGCTGCTCGTGATTCGCCATATCGATTGGAGCTCATCAGCTAGTTCATCGATGAGGTTTTGTTCGAAGGAAGAAATCAGGGCACCTACAGCTTGGCTGAATATTTGCCCGCCATTCTCGTCATTCACGACAGCCCGAACTTCTTCAGGTGTAGCATCCGGCTTAACTAGGGTGTTACCATGAGCGACGGGCAAGGAATAATGCATCCGTCATACCAATCTTAAACTGTCTCTCCATCCGCTGCTTGTACTTTTGGCGGTACTGCTGCTCGACAGTCTGATAGGACTGGATAGCATCAACGAACTTCGACTTGACCAGAGCAGTCTAGGAGCGAATTTGGTTACTAATATGACACTATTAAAAATGGCACACACTTGTTGTTTGCGAATCTGGCCGTCACGACCGCTGCCTCCCTGCCTCTCTAAGGCTTGGATGCGACGCTTGAGCGTTGCACTCAAAGTGCTTGTATCCTCTACAAGCTCTTCCAGCTGCGTGGCATTGCGCTGCGCAGCAGCATCATCCGTGTTGTTAAGTGAGCGAGAGTGCAGGTCGTCAATGTGAGAAACATTGGCATTGAAAGTTTTGATACTATCTTGGATCGATGAAATCTGGTTGGCAAACACGGTTAATTTAAGAGACCGTAGTCGTAATTTCTATAGAAAAGTGCTCACCTCCGCATAAAATGCTTGCATGTTATTACCCCCGGAAGTCAAATCCGTTGCGCTATTCACGTTGGCCATCTCGTACGCGTGGTCGTCTTGCCCGACAAACGGGTTTTCTCTTTGATAGCCTGAACCATATGAACTGTTGCGTGAATCCAGGAGTCAGAAGGGCCCGTCAAGTGTTCGGAATGATGTGCAGACTCACCCGCCCTGTTGTTGGGCCTGCGATACAAATCAAAAGATCAGCTTCACACTTTCGGTTTTGAGATAAAGGATAGACACACTCTCATTGCCGCCAACCTATCCATGTTGTGTCGTTAGGTGTATTGAAAAAAGGCAGATGAGAATAATATGGGTCAATTCCGAACTAGTTTTTATCTATGGTGTCAGACAATAAACCAAACTACAGTGTTCCCGGAGAATGTGGTGGTGGAAAGAAAGAAAGGTGTTCACAAGTGCTGGAATAGCATCACGGGCGCGACGTTGAAGGCAGTCCGAGGGCAGTATGTACAGCCACAAATCACAGCAAACAACGGGTGCAAAAATCACCCGAGGTCAAATCTCGAGCTCAAGCTCTAAGAGTCCAAGTGTCAACTCGTACCTCTGGAGTCTGAAGAGGCCTGTGCATCATGTCTCGTGGCTTCCAAGTCACGGTTGACCGTGCAACCTAAACAGGCTGTTGACTCAGTTGAGTGTCCTCTACAATGGGCAGAGTACACTCCAGCAGGCCACTCGATACTGCATGAAAATTTGAATTATTGGTGTTAAGGATTATTAACTTGGCATCGTTTACCAGATTACAGGTATATATGCACCCAGGCGAATCATACCCACGTCTTTCGAGTAGTGGAAATGATGGGCTGCAACTTCCATAGGTAAGTTACGTGGCGGATACTTACTTGGCACTGAACAGCAGAGTAATTTGATTGACTCAAGGACCGCAGCCAATTTCTCTCAATTGTAACTCTACCCAGTAGTATGACGCACAATTCCTCCGCTAGCGATTCGAATGGGATCCTTATCATACAGCGTTCCGGATAAATAAGCCCGCTATCATGGATAAATGGTCTGCCTGCGCTTGATCTGCACACGGCAGTGGTACAGGTATGTAACGTGAGAAATGGTGCCAAGTATGCCAAAATATCCAGAAGGCTTGTTGGCACTTCAGCCACACTATCATCAGTGATATCTTACCTGCGTTTGATGTCGCTGATGATCAACGATCTATTTATGGTACTTTACTGCGACAATTTTTTGTAATACGTTGATCTGCCTCGCCGCGGATATGTAGGGACTCCATTTTTAGTTTTACGTTAAGCAAGCGCAGCTCGCAAGACGGCGATCTGCCTATCCAGCGTGTGGTGGCTTGGTCCACCAATCGATGCCCTTCTCTCGACACTGGCTTCGAAGTCAAAGATTTCGAGCACATCCTCAGTGAACTTTTCGTGCAGACCCTTGTAGTCCTCGACCGACAATTCATTAAGTTGGCATTTTCTAGCCTCAGCCAAAGCTACAGCACGACCAGAAACGTGGTGTGTCTCGCGGAAGGGTACCTGCTTGGTCATTAACAACCAATAACTGCAAAACCTTAAGAATACGAACCCCTTTCCGGACGAGATAATCAGCGAGATCAGTAGCAAGAACATCCATAGTCAGTGCCTGTCGCATTTTTTCGCCGTGGACCTATTTCAACCACCATGTCATCGGGTGGCAAAGAGATAACGAAATTGGACAGACATCCATGGTCGCTATGACACCCTCTGCGATCTTGAGCGAGGCAGAGACGTTATCAACGGTATCAAATAGTGGTTCCTTGTCTTCCTGGAGATCCTTGTTGTATGTTGATGGTAAACCCTTTAGTGTCATCACGAAACCTGCCATCTAGAAAAAACCACTGCTCGTGGAAGTTAATGGCACCACATCACAATGAGACGTACGTTGCCAAATATGCGTCCAGACTTTCCTCGCAACAATTCAAGGGAGTCTGGGTTCTTCTTCTGCGGCATAATGCTCGAGCCGGTGCTAAATCGAGGATGAGATGACGCTTCGACTCTCGTCAGTGCCTAAGGCGGACCTGTATGCATCACTGAGAGTGACAAAGCCGAACTCGGCTGTGGAGTATATGATCAAATCCTCAGCCAGACGGCTCATGTGGGTCATGGTAAGGCTCGACCACATCAAAAATTCCACAATAAAGTCGCGATCGCCGACACCCCACATGCTGTTTTCGGCAAGTGATGCGAATTTCAGTTCTTTGGCGAGAAATTCACGATCGATTTTGAAAGGGTTACCAGCCAGGGCACCACTTCCGAGCGGCAGCACGGAAATCCGCGGAATGAGTTGCTGAAGTCGCTCGAGATCGCTACGGAATGAAAAGGCGTGTGATAAGAGGAAATGTGACCAACGAATGGGTTGACCTCGCTGCCTCACAGTGAGCGACCGCCCTGCATGAAGAGTATGTACCCACCTGGAGATGTGTGTATCCGGGTAGGAGAATATCTCTCTCCTTGTCTGCACGCTCTACCATGATGCGCACGAGACCTTTGAGACTGGATTGAATATCATCGACTTCACCGAGAAGCCAAAGACGCATGTCTGTCGCAACTTGATCATTGCGAGACCGTCCGGTATGAAGTTTTCCACCGAGGGTACCAATCAGCTCGCTCAGTCTGCGTTCATTCGCAGTGTGGATGTCCTCATCATCAGGGGCGGGTTGGAACTGTGACACAAATAGACGGAAAGCTAGATTGGAAGATGGATTGAATCGTAAATCAAGGTACGTACTTGGCCATTTTCCCATTCTCGACCGACAGCATCCAAACCTTCAATCATTTTGATCTCCTCGTCCTCGGTAAGGAGACCGATGCGTCTGAGAGCCTTTGCATAGGCAATGGAACCACGGATATCGGCGGCATGCATCCTTTGATCATATTTGAGGGACTGATTGAATGCATGCATCCTTCAGGTCCATCAGAACATCAGCGATGTACTAAGTAGCCATGTGCGTACAGAGGATCCGTTTTTCCAGTGAACCTCCCGCCCCATAGCTTTTGTTTAGTTGGTTGTTCGGTCATCGTTGTGTTTACGATTAAAAAATGACAGTTAGTATCGAGTCAATATACATACGATTATGCATTTGCTCGCATATGTCAATACAATATTAAAGACAATTACATATTATAAGTCGGATATGGTGTAACGGTTAACATTGCTGTCTTTCACACAGCGGCCCCGGGTTCGACTCCCGGTATCCGAATAACTTTTTGTATTATGAACCGTATTAGATTGCTTTTGCCAAAAACTGTTCATTGCTGCCGAGTTCTGATCTCGGGTCGCTATTTTGCCTCTCCGTTGAATTCCGATCTTCCATCTATTCGACCGTAGCGCTGGGGATCCCTACGCATAATTTCCCAACCGGGATACCTCAGAAATGTTTTCCAGATGGCCAAATGTTTTCAGGATGTGTACTTGCGCCACATGTGGAGAGCATTCCGATAGGGGGATCGTATGCATTCTTCGCCACGTGCACGTGCTATGCAAATTATTTTTGGTGGCTTAGGCATGGCTGACGCGTCGTCGATGCTGTGCGCTTATAAGACCCAGAGCGAAACACACCTCCATCCCTTCCTGCCACCACCACTGTTGTGCATTCGACCATCTCATAGTTCTCCACTCTGACAGTATGTCGGTTCTTTTTAAACCTGAAGCTTAGCTCACTGTTGACACCCAGGTTTTTACAAGCGGATTGCTCATCTTTCACCATCATGCCTGCTAAGAAACGTTGTCAATTTCAGTCTGAGGCTCCTTGCAATTCTGCAGCACTGCGCATAGTTGGCCAGTGCCCACATTGCAGAGCGGACTTCTGTGGAGCGGTGAGTAGACTGCTCGTTCCGATCTGTCACTCATGTAACACCCACCTTCCAGCATCGCCTACCTGAACATCATAATTGCAATAACCTGGAAGATTGCCGACAGCAAGCCTTTGAGCGCAACAAGGCGAAGCTAGAGAGCGAACGCACCGTGGCTCCCAAGATGGCGACTGCATGATGCTACTCACCATACTTGGCGACATTCTGTCGTTCCTCATTCTCATTTGCTGGACATCCCGACATTTAGTCTGATGCTACATTACTTGATCTTCTATTTATCGTGTCCTATCCAACCTATCCCCCTTGCCACAATAGTGATACCTCTGGTCGCCTCTCCTTCAGCTCATGGGACTGCTGATCTGTTGTGGGTTGTACTGCTTGTAACTTGGTTTATAATAGAATTTTTACTCACATTAACAACGAGATACTTATGTTTATTGAGTTCACTCTCGGACTGCGTGTCTGGGTCTTATTTCATCCCTGGTTTTTTTTGGAAAGAAATCGGACAAGCGGTAACCCATTTTCATAGAGATCGGTTCGTCATTATCAGATCATCATTCATATCCATTGTATTGTTCTATTTCGTGATAATGGATTACATGGTCGTTGCCACCAGGTGGTTGTACCCGGAGATTGGTGCCGCCATCGGCCGACCCGAATGGATCCGGATATGCATCCATCGTTGTTGACCTCACGGCCGCACCTGCAATTACTTACCTCGGAGCCACGAGGTCAGATCTGAAACAGGGTAGGTACAGTCTTCCATAGTCGGACCGCAGTTGATTAGGAGGGTAGGTAAGACAACTTACTCATAAACACAGTGTAGTTGGCTGCCCAAAATCACATGATGTTCCCCTTGCTCATCCGATACTTGAACGCCGGTCGCCAGGATCCTGTCTTGTTTACTGACTCACGGATGAGATGTGATTGCTCGGAATATTAACTTGGTTTTGGAGCTATCGACAACAGACACTTGCTGCCCTGAACTCAATCAATACGTCACCTTACCGCTCGCATTCTTCTAATCTCGATCGCCAGTATCTCGCCATCAAGGGTTTGCAAGAGTTCACTGCGAGCTCCTTGGTCGCCGAACCCGCGCGTTATTGGAAGAGGACACGCTGTTCGCGTGCAGGCCATCTCCGGGAAAGTGCATATCACCTAGGAGTGTCCATTTACAAGTTTTGGCTATTGGAGACCTCAGGCTACTTGACTGAGTGGAGTTCTATTCCTGCAGCTATATACTGGATGAATCACTTGCATTACCCGACCACGAAGCTCGGTGCACTGTGCGCGCATGAACGCCAGCTGTCAGTGTAACATTTAAACGGGGACGGGTAAATAAAATAAAAAAGGTTATGGTGTACGCCTAGCAAATCAATTTCAATATGGACTGCGATCACGACGTGAGGGATAGGTGAAACCGAATATGTCATATTCAATCCACAAGTAGTCGCTTTATCGAGAGGGAACTGCACGTACTCATATTATCAACCATGCTCCGGTGAGTTTTTACAGTTACGTATGACACATGCCACGGGGTAGAACGGATGCTGGAAACGAGGACTAGTAGGTTAATGAAGGGTTAATTTTAGTTAAATAGGAAAAAGAGAAAGAAAAAAAACCCTCAAGGACAAGTAAAGATGAAGAAGAATAGAGTATAAATCTAAAGTATATGGATCATCCGATGACGGAGTTCGGAGGGCGTGAGGAAGGAAGAGAAAAGAATACCGGGGAACATGTCTTGTGACGTCAATGATGTGCCTTTGTGGACTAATTAGGGGATGACATCATTTACAAGAGGAATTACTGTTCCGATTTTGGACTTGCCTAACTCTCAAATCCCATTTTCCGCGGTGCCAATTCCGTGCTAATTTACTTTGATTGCAATCCCCACAAGTCTCTCTCCCGCGTCAGGAACACCGTCTTGTTCTTTTTGGTTTCTTGTTTCTTTCTTGCCTTTTTTTGTGTTCCAAACCATTTCTCGTGTCCCGTCTCCCAACCGCTGACCTTCACCAAGCTTCATCCTGGGCTACCGCTGCTTATTTGAAATTTTCACCGTGATCGTTATTCACTACGGTGCAAAGTCATCATCTGCAGTACTTCAGTAATGCGTTTGTATTTTTCTGTGATGAACTTGTGCTAAACTAACCAGATTCACTTGCTGCATTGTGGCCTTGCGTCATTTCTTAATTCGCTCTTTTACTGGACCAGCCCGTTGTCCTCGTGTCCCCCTCACTTCATCACCCGCGGTTATTGCTCAAGGGCCTTATACAAAGGCCTCTTACAAAGTTTGTTCCTCGCTTTCTTTCTATTTTTTCAGTTATACCTTACGCTGCTATGGGTAATGTAGTGTCTCTTGTCGATATTCAACACAGCAATCCAACACCAGAGGAAGCCATCTCAGAAGAAGCCGCCCCGGACATTTATCCACGCTCATCGGCCCCTCCTTCCCATATACATCTGACTCCTCCAGATGTCTCGGGTGCCTTCCCACCACCACCTGTCATTTCCCCTTGTCCGGCAGACAATTCTCTTGATTCGCCTCCGCTATCGCCTGCACTTTCGTTCCATACGGCCCCTTCTACACCTGTTACTTCTCCACAAGGTGAAGATCCACCACTGGATCCACTGTCTCCCCCTATTTTTGGTAATTTCAGTCCGCCCTCGCCCCCGCTCACCAGTCACCATTCATTAACATCTGTTGAAATCGAAACGATACCACTACCCGAGGCGCTGTCATCCCCCGACTTTGCACTAGATTTCACCCTCGATGACGAGGGTTTAAGTACCCTGGAGAAGATATACCTTTTTTCTCGTAGTAGATCAGCGCATCACAGGTAGGCGTTAGGCAACCATAGCATTTGAAAGCTGCTGAGAGATTGGACACAGGGTATTTATTTCGCATGCCCTACCAGCCTTCTTAGCGCAGGTATCGCCTCTAGAGGCTGTCGAGTATGTCCTACCATTACTCCCCAGTTTGGCTGTGGATGAAGGTGAGTTCATTAATACCCGGGGTTTCCCGGAGTTAATAAACTTTTCAGATGAAGCAGTGAAAGAGGCACTGTCAGCGGAACTTGTTTCCATCATGTGGTGGTTTCTAACGGTCGGTTTTATCTCACAATCAATTCGATTCTGTGTCATTGAATTCGTCGCATATGCAGCATTGTCGCTTGGTCGAAGAATCGACTGATCTGTCCAGTGCCGATTTCGCTTCTCAGCCTCTGACTAACCATGAAGTCACATTAATTTCAGTCCAGGCTTTCACTCCTATTCTAGCAACGCTCCTGCTAAGTTCAAACGGGGTTGTCAGTGGCTCCACGAGAGTCGCCATTGTTGAGTTACTGGCAAGAATACATAGAGCTGACGATCTCGGTGACCAGCAGGCTGATGACCCATCTCATGGATTGTTTGGGAGACACGAAAGGAACCTATTCGAAGAAGAAGTCATCCAGCAACTTGTTATAGGAATGGGGCGCCTTGAATCAGATGAAAATGATGCTGACGATGTGTGGTATACACCCGCTATAGAGCTCCCTCAACCCTCACCGAGTGACAGTTTTGTCAATCCGTATTTTCCCAACGCACAAGCGCCATCTTCTTCAACGATAAGCGCTCCCGTAACACCGTCAATCCCATTGGTTTCTCCTCTCCCTAGCCCACCTATTGGCGTACCTCCAATAACTCCGCCACATCATGAAACCGACATAGCTGGAGTGGACATATCTCCTATGGCTGTCATATCTCTTCAGCTGGAGGACATTCATCAACACAGCCCCCCTTTGGCAACTGGTGAAGGATCATGGGATGTAGGGATGACGTCTACTACGACCTATGCTCACCCTACACATTCGGATGGCGGGGCTGACCACGAGGAAGTAGAAGAAGAAATGGATCGCGGAGAACAAGCAGCGGTTGGGCGACTGTCAAGCATGAGTTTGATTGCTGCCGTAGTTGCTGGGGGTGTGTATGATATAATTAAAGTTTTGTAGAAACTAATTCCTCCCCTGTAGGCACACCGACAGTCGATACTCAACGTGCTTTCGTCAGAGAAGTTGAACGGGTCGGCAGGGATCCGGTATACTGGGTGAGAAGAGAGGCATCATTTGCGTTGGGTGCTCTTGCAAAGGTCGTCCCTGATGAGCTTGTTACTGACTCGCTCGTAAGTACGTACTTCATGAAGTGCACCACGTTCTTATCGCTGGTCCCCGTAGCTTCCGGTGTTCGATTGTCTACGTGCCGATCCTACATGGCATGTGAGACACTCTTCCCTTTTTGCTCTCCCAGCACTTTTATCACGTTTGCCATCACGCTTACGGCGATCAGTCGCTCTCTCAACCATCCTACCTCTGTCGCGAGATGAATCTGCCCCGGTCCGCTCTGGGGTTCTTGAAGCTCTCGGAGAAGTCGTCTACGCTTTCCACAACGATGAGTGTGGGCCACCTGATGAGCTTCTAAGGCTATTCCTTGGCATGGACAGTAAACAACGGCTACGACAGCGACTGTCGCGTACGTTCCGGTCATTTATTAACCAGTGGTTGTTAATGGATTTTGGTGTAGTGAATTCCACGTTAGAGCTGATTGATGATGACCCAGCTCGTCCGCTTGCATGTGCATTTAACTATCCCGCAGTAGCATTTACTCTTGGCCGGGCACGATGGCCAGAGCTACGGGGACTCTACCTCACACTCGCGCAGAACCGTTCTCCTAAAATTCGGCGGACACTAGCAGCAAGTCTGGGTGATCTAGCAAAGATCATCGGACCAGACAATGCCCAACGAGATATGATGGGCATATGGTGGGACGCGATGCGATCTGAAGATGATAATGAGATTAAATACAAAGCAATAGAGGCTGTACCTCTCTTCGTAGAGGCTTTGGGGGAGGGACAGGCGAGGGACAAAGTGATCAGAGGTCTACTTGATTTATGGGAGGAAGGTTGGTTGCGCAACTGGAGAGCGCGTGAAGGCATTATCAAGATTATCGCTGACCTCGCGGGCGGACCTGAACGACCTGACAGCATACGCATCCTTTTAAGAAAAGGGCTCGAGGACGAGTTTGGTGCAGTGAGAGAGACTGCTATCTCTGTGGTGCGTCGAGACATGGCAAACAGCGGTTTTGGTTGACGTCCGGTTCTGAAGATCAGTCAAATAGCCTGCCGAGACGTCTGGAGATCTACTGTTAAATTGATCAACGAAGACATACTTTTGCTAGCCAAGTCACCGAGTTTCCGAAGACGAATGACGTACGTGTTTCCTCATTTTGAATCAGCCTTTTACATTGTTCTGCAGGTTTGTTGCCTGCCAACAGGCTCTAGCGTCCTCAGCAGCAGGTGGGCTATCGATCTTAACGGATGATGCGAGATGGCAAGCCATCGAGCAGTTAAGCAATGATAGCATTGTAGGCGTTCGCATTGGCATTGCTCGTTTAGCTGGATCGATACTTCGTAAGTTTCTAACTATTCACATTTCCCTGCCCTGCTTACGCTGCACTAGAGCATGTTTTCCGTGACACACCCACAGTGTCCAAGCGAATTTTTGACATGATAGATCATCTGCGGCAGGACTCATCTCCAGAGGTTCGGTCTTATATTCCCGACATGGCAGGCCTTCGGCAGGGTCAAACAGCATTCCTCTCCCAATCGGGTAGTTTCCTGACCTTTTCACGCCCACCGCCCCTGCTACGTTCTTAGAAGAAAACATAAGAAGTTATCGGTGTCCTACTCCCAGCTTGGCGGCCGTTCGGCTGATCTTGTCCGCGAGGACTGCCTTGCTCTCGCTCTTAACCCCCTTCTCTCCGAATTCATGACCGGTAATATTATTTCTGGACTCCCATCTGTTTACTTCATTCACTACTCTCCATCCCTCATCTGTATTTTAAACCATCATATCTGCCATATCAACTATCAAATGCATTTCCATAATCATGATCTCCTGGCAGTCAATTACTTGCATAAGTGCACTACGCACTGCCATTTTGATATTTTATAACCATTTTGAACTTGCTTTGCAAACCAAGTTTGAACTATGTGTCGCGGACTTTGAATGAAATCAGGTGCTTAAGGTCACTATCATTATTAGCGAGACAGCCATTCTTGCCTATTCTTGCACACAGAGCTGGTCCTTTTGTGGCTTCCAAATTTTTCCCGACCCTCGTTCTTTTGTCGCCGTGTGGTTGAATCTCTCAGCTGGCTCTTTAATCCGCGCATGTACCTCTAAAGTTATATCGTCATCGAGAATGAAGTCAGCCCTACTTTTCGTTCGTTATGTTCTGTTCGGTATACTATGTCCTCTTCTCACCTCTAGATGTTTGTTTTCTCACATGCTTCGCAATAGGTCTTTTCGTTGTTTGTAACGCTATCATATGCAGTGCTGCTGTATGGAATCATAGCCTCGTCCAGGCTGACGATGCTCAGACTTGTACGCAGTCGTTGAATGAAGTCATGACGTTACTTAATGTCCAATCCCAGTGCAAGTCGATATCTATCTCATATTCCTGGGTGCCTTTAGTCTTGCTTTTATCTTGCCAATGCGAGTGCCTTGGCTCTTTTGTATTTCCAGGCACTAATGAGGCATCTTATGTAGTATCTTTGCAGACTTGCTCTGTAGTGATCCATTCTCGGCGCGAGTGTGGTTTGAGTGTGCATGGATAACACTCATCTGGCTCATGCAACTGGGTACGTCTCTCCATTCGTATTGTTGTAATATGTCTCACTCCTGCCCTAGCTGGCGCCGCCGCCATCACTGCAATCGCGGTGAATACTCAGTGCACCGCCAAAGGTTGATTCCTATCATCTTTTTGCCGAGAAATGCACTGATTACACGTATCTAGCCAATGTATTAGATAACTGCTTGTCTATCCGTGTTCTTTTAGCCTTTACTTGGATATGTACTATCATATGTATGCATCCCCAGACTACTTCATCTGATCTTGCTGATTCTCAATCTCACTTGCAGTGCTTCTTTACCTGTTTCTTCTAGTCGTGACTGCAGTTACAACACAACGGATCGATCCTGGCGTGTGGCATCACAACGTTCGTTACCTCCGCATTGAGACCACTCGTCAATGCCTGCCTAGCGCCCAGAACTCCCCAGTAACTCCTAATTTCAACCACTCACGCGGAGCACCAGTAATGCATAATCCTCGAGCAATTCGCCCCGTTCTTCCGATCTATGAACGTCATGCCGGACTTAGCTCTGAGTACGATATCGAACCTTATCGTCCATATGTGGCAGATCGGATGTCCATGGATTCCTTGCCTGAAGCTGTATCTGTCCCTCCTGTGTCACACCCTACCCCTGCTTTCATCTACTCGCAAAACATTCGTCGTTTGACCTCCCCCGAGATGGATCCTCCACCGGCGCCTCGACTTCACACCTCTATTGTCTACGCCAAACCGGTCCTACCATCAATACCGGTGCAGCAGGCACCACCATCAGCACCATCTCCATCATCCTTTAACTGGCCGCGAGCGGACGTTATGGATCACCCAGTGAAGGCAAGGAAGAGGCCATTACCAAGCACCTTCGAGTTTCCGAGACGAAGCGCTCAAGGGCCGTCGGAACTACTTTCTAATGCCCCCACTGATCCACTATCACATCCCCGCACTCGGCGGCCTTCTGGCCCTCGCTTGCGCGTTCCATCATGTGATGAGACAGCACCTCATCTGACTCGTCCTAATCTATAAGACAGTTTGCCAAGGAAGTAGAGATAGCTTTACATACACGATATTGTAGATCATCGAAACCAGTCTTTCCAGCTGTCTGATTAAAGGAAATCCAAATTTAGTATACATTGATATCTTCTTTCGGCGCCACTACCTGCTCCAGCAAATTATGGAGAATCCTCACGCCGAACGACAAGCAGTGCTGCTAGAGCGCATCGTGAAGAACGCCGTGAGTACGCCAATATGGTGCTTAATCCATGGCTCACGATTATACAGTCAGCGTGCACGGAGATGATACTTGAACTGAACCACTGCGTGGAGGTGTGTGCTATCGCAACGCGAAAGAATTTCCAATGTCATGAAGATGGCCCATCATGCAGGAAATACTCCGTGCCAATGCCTCTGTGAAGATTGCAGCAGATTTAGCGACCAAGTACCGCAAAAACGTGCAGTATAATTTGGCTGCGACAGAGCATGAAGCTCCATGACGGCCTAAGTTCTATTTTCGAGCCAGCGACCACGAGTACTATGCGACAACTTGGATTGTGTGGGCGACGTCCTCTTTACTCATAGTCGAGTTGTATTGTACTACGAACGTTAGCAATGACTCAATGTTGTCGCCTTTGCTCGTACTTCTGCTTTGCATAGAGAAGGAAATGAGCTGGCATTCTATGATTAGCTGCACTTCCTTACTTGGACAATGTACTTCTCGCTGTCTTATTGTGCACCCGATTCTTATTGTTCTTGTCGCTGTCTCCAACCACTCTACCCGCGCTACAACGATGAATGTCCGATATTTAACCTACACCACATTGTCTACCGACTCCCTTTGTCTCTGGTGGACCGAAGAGCGGCTAGACTGTACTCATACCCAACGCGTTTCATTAATCTCCGATTTGCAGCGTTTTTGACCAATAATCCACGATTTTCCTTTCTTCCACGACCTACTGTACCATTGAAGACGACGAGATGCTGAATGCCTTTCTTATTGTCCGAGCCATATTTTTTAGTGAGTACAGTGCCAGTCAACGCCCGATAGTCCTTAGTGACCTTGATGCAGCCCTCATCCTGTACTTCAATTTACTTGGAGTTATATTCTCAGCCTGGAACATTGTATCCTCTTCATCTTCTGGGTTGCCAGGTATATGTCGATCATTCTGCGGTGGTAATCACTGGCTGACGCGTTGTAGTGCCTGGTGCAGCGGCTTTCCTCGTGGTGAACGCTGCATTTATATTTGTCCTTGTAACACTGTGAGTATCATATTATTGGTCATGCGTCACCTCTCATTTCCTCGTTAGAGCATATTCGGCGGAGGCGATCTGCCCCAGAGCGAGGCCTGCTCATGTCAGATTTGAGTGTGGCTGGACAGTACTGATGGGCATACTCCAACTATGTAGGTAATATATGCCTGTGCGCGCATCTATGACCCTGACAACACCACGAAGCTGCCAGCATCTATGTTACGACTGCTGGTCCACCACAGTTATGTCAATCGCAATGTAAGCAGTTGTTAATCCGTAATCGCATTGTTCGTTAACTTTTCCTCCAGCCGTATGGGCCGTCTGCGCTTCTGCGGCGTTGCTTGTGCCGATCAGCTGGCTGGCCACGTTCATCAGTATGAAATTATTAAAAGTGGCTTATGGCTGGCACTACTGATCTAACTACAGTGCTCGCTTATTGCGTTACGCTATGCGTAATGGCATCAACTCATGTCTATTTTATGCCTAGCCTTTGGACGACGCCCGTCTCAGTAGTTCCTTGGTTCAATCTCACAGACTCGACACTCTATCCCACGGCTGTCTCTTCGCCCCAGCGCCCGTTGTCGGAATCCTCATCGGTTGCATCTGATAAAAGACATAATTCTTGCAATGTTTCAAAATTCATTGCAGAAACCTGGGAAAAGCTTTCTAGAGTCGAAGACCACGTCATCGAGCCTTCGAGGCCAATTATGTATTCGCGCGGCAGTCCGTCCTTCGGTTCCACTCGACCTGCGTGGGCGAAGCAACTCCAACTTGATACGCGACGTGGGGTGACCCAACCCTTTTCCACACGAGGCATATCCCCATCCGGCTACTCTCCTCAAGTGCCCTCGCCGCCTCCAAAAGCTCGTGCGAGAAATATGCCGGGTCCAAACGACCTCAAGTCTGCGCAGGCCTTGGAGTTGCAGCTAGCTAGAAATTCATTATGCTCATCCTTGACGCTGCAGTCGCCGACGATATTTCCGAAGAAGATCGCAGATCCTGATCTGCCTATACCGCGCCCGCGATTATCTGAGTGGATGCCCGCCGACGCGGCTACTGCTGTTGGTCTTCGCTCTAATGATTACCCGTGACCCCTATAGAGCTGGTCTTTTGAAGGACATTCTTGCATTTCTCTTCTATTATCGAACTTTTTTTGCCTCATTGACATTCCAATTTGTATCCCTTAGCATGACTTTTCATTTGCGCCAGGCATCGCCACGATATATATCTACCACCATCATAATTTGTGAATAGCATTTTGAATTCAAGATCTTCAGTTCGTTCTTGACTTCAAGAAAGGAAGTAATCGATAGATATACCAAAAGGTGGAAATTGAAACACTTAAAAAGCTATTCGGCTCAGAACTCAGCGCCCTCGCTTCCGCCTGACTCTAACCAAGCTACCCGACCACGTAGCTTACGATTTTCCTCGCGGGCTTTTGCAAGTGCAGCTGTGGTGCCTTCGAGCTGCCTTTTGGTCTCTTCGAGTTCCTTCGCTGTCTCTTCTTCTAGTTCGGCAGCTCCTACAGCAATACCTATCGGAGAACGCATGAGACGGAAAGAGAAGAGAAGATTGGGTTCTAGCCGATGATTACCTCCAACAAGCTTCACCAATCGCCACAGACGAAGAGTGATGAGAAGTCCAGCCAATTCACGTTGGCGTCCCTTGAGGACGAATTCGAGAATGAAAGTCGTGACGATGATCGCAACATCAAAGAGATGTAGCGCCGCATGGGGCACGCCCGAGAATGGGATATAGAAGCGGAATCCAGAAGCCCAGAGAGTGATTGGTATTTCAATAAGAAAGAGCGTGGTGATGACGAGTGATATGTTTGCTAGAACTTCGAGCCATGCGGGGCCTTCGTCCGATGGAGTGCATGAGTCGGACAAAACGGTATATCCAAGGTCAGCGAGGACGCAAGTGGCATCGATTACGATCTACAATATTGGCCCGCAGCACGTCAAAATGGGGCTAAATGTGTAGGGCAAAACCGGCTGCTCACCAATGCAATGACGAAGGTGTGAAAGGCCTGGGACTCTAAAACGCGAGCAACGTTCTCGCGCCAGACTGTGAGGGTCCTTTTGGGCTGCTCAGGGTGGGCGTGTCCCTCAAAGTAGGGGTACGCCAGAAGAGGCTGTTGTTCCGCTGGACTGGACATGATGGTGGTCAATATGACGACCAAGCGCCAAGGCTAAGCTACAAGCGACTGCCACTTGCGAGTTAGTTTCGGGTTTTTAAGATTTGGCCGATTATTTACCAAAACTATTTCAAATAAATATATTTTAACTACTGTACATGCTTGCCTTCTACACATACACTTGGGCGCATCAACGTTCTGAATCACGTCCCTAGGCCATTACTCTGCTCTCAAATATACTTATGAACACAGAATACTTGATTTCATGCCAAAATCGAGGCAGTGTCTCCACGTCAATGAAAACTCGAGGCTGGCACTGCTTGCGTGGGTTGTTGCTATATTTACCCCTTGCGGCTGCGCTATAAGTAATTTAAACACCATCTGAAATATCAATCGAGGCTGGTCCCACTGACATCTACCGACTGCGGTTTCGCTTACTAGTTTCGCCTTCCATTTTTTCCGTTTTGTTTTTCTTCGCTCTTACTTTACATTCAAGTTTTTCATCCTTCTGACTACGTTGGTACCCCCCTCTAATGGCCCCTAACACTCTTTCGAATGGATTTCGGAAATTTCGCCTCATCGTTCTTGGTGAGTTTTAGGAGGAATATCTGACCCCGACTAACTTTTCTCCAAGCTCTTGCTTCGCTTCTTTCTCTGATATGGGCCGTCATCATTACGGTGTACATGGCCAAAAACTGGTCAAGCTACGATTCCGCCCAACGTAAGTGAGACCACCAGGCTCAGAAGCTATCTCGCTGAATCTACCCCTCGTAGGCGTGTTTTTCTTCGGTCTCATAGCTATTGACTTCATTGGTTCGATTTTGTTGTACCTCATGTAAGTATTCCCCTCCCCCTCTCTCCGCAGCATGCTTACAGTACCTAGGGTTGTTGTGCAATATCAATTCTGGCCGGATGCCGCACGAACCGTGGTACTTTTGGGTCTACACGTCGGTTTGTGTTAATCGTGTCATGCTTGTGGTCATGGAACTCACGTCACTTTTTCCAGCTGGTTCCGCAGTCTTCACGATGCGCAGCTCCTCATTTCCCTGTAGCGCTTTCGGTTAGTTCTTTTTACCGCGTGAGAAGTTCGCGGGCTGACTTGCTCAAGGTTCGACCGCAACTTGTCACATAATGACAATGATAGTCATTATAGGATCTTGGGTCATTTCCGCTCTCCGTGGGTAATCTTTCGCTCCGTCTGTTGCACATCATGGTGACGGTGTTGTCAGTGGCTATGTATTCTATTTGCCTCCCTGTCATAGCTCTCATCCCTCATCCACCAAGCGCAAAACAAACTGATGATGTGGAAAAACGGCCTGATATCGCGGAGGAAGATACGCGCGGACCACATATGACATCTGCATCTCTAGCGCATCTCTTGAAGAACCCGGAGGAAATGTCTCCTGAGGTGCATGCATCCGCACTCCCGATCCCTCCTAAAATGCCTGCTGCTCGTGCAACCCATAGCAATGCCTCGTCATTATCTTCCTTGCATGATCACATCGAACTGGAAGCCGTGAGAACCGCCTCATTCTACCCTGACCCATCTCGGTCTAGTTTTGCAGACACCATTCGTGCTCCAGACAACGCCGACAGAAGCCAGAACTCATCCGGCTCATCATCTTCGGGACGGTACCCGCATCGCTCGAACTCGACTCAGTTATCCCCCTTGCCTAACCGCTTCATTGGACCACATTTAGATGCCAATCGTGTTTCAGTGGCAAGCGGCACCTATGAATCAACTTATGACACTCACCCAACTACCTTAACAATTGCCGAAGTACCTCGTCGATCCCAGAGTATGAACACAGGAAGTTCGCCGTCAGTGTATTCCCAAAGTACTGCTCGCGCCGAATATACATCAGCTAGTCAACGGGAACATAGATCTGCGAGCGCCGACACCAGTCGAACTCCGCAGAGCAGACCGCTTTCAGCGGCGTTGATACCGGAAGTTCCAGGTCGATCATCTGTATATTCGATGATGGCCAGCGTTCACAATCATGGGGAGCCTCAATCCTCAGGAGCTAATTATGACACCACGAATGATGGTTTCTTGTCCCCTCCCCTCACCGCCCTTCCTTCGCCACGATTCCTCGAGGAACCAAGTCAGACCTCGTTTGAGTTCCACCTTTCCGATTCCCCCAAAAGGGACGGTGCCGCAGATTTGCCAACTCTTCGTCCCCCTGTTCGACCGCACGTTCGCACTGATTCTACGAGTAGTGTCGATCTGAACGAGTGGAAAAAGCTTGTGCTTACTGCTGCTGGACGAGAGCAATGAAGATAATGAACATGAACTTGGACATTCACTTGATTTAAACGGACTTATTGCCTTTATATCACTTTACGATCTATGTATGTATATGCGCACTCCGAGTTGTCGGTTGTGCCTTATCAGGATGACGTCAAATTACAAGTTTGGCATTCATTAGTTATAGCTACATCTTGGACTATACCTTTACCTTTCAGTACTACCACGAACACTTTGTAGTTCTAGTACTTATCATGTCGTTCTCACTCGTCCGGTCATCAGTTGGGTTCCGCCCAGTCATTGCGCGTTCGACCTGTCTGGACGCTATTAATCTCTTTCGTCACCGCTCGCTGTCCGCTGTTTGTCGACAGCCGTTACTTCGCACGCACGCGCATGCTAGCCTGAATGTGCCTCAGACATCAGCCTTGGGACTGAGCATTGCAAGGACAAGAATGCGCATCCCGTCCGGCATGCTGACTGCTACAGGGGTTGCAGGGATTGCGCTTGGCATAGCAACGTGCATCGCGCCCACCAGTCATTGTGACAGTACAGGTATGTATGAATTTGTTGTAGCTCAACAACACGAGTTGATGTTCAGACACCCAACATCCTGCGCCTGCTCCAACTCCTCAGGCCCCACCCCCTGAGTCTGCGGTTAATGTGTACGAATTAACATTCGGTACAGTAACTGGCATCTGCGCGGGTGTGTTCATCAAGAAGGGCGCAAAAATGGCGGCATTCTTCTTAGGTGGTGTCTTTGTCCTCCTTCAAGTAAGTGACGTGTGTTCGTGGTCGAGATGTGCGTTCATCGATTCGGCAGTATCTTGGTTCTTTGTCGCTGGTTCGCGTTGATTGGGGTCTCATGGGTTCTCGATTCGAGAACTTGTTCTATACGAAGGATGCGTTTGGTAATAAGAGGGCACCAACTATTTCATCGCTGTGGAGATGGGTGGTGGATTTCCTGACGGCAGACTTTCAGCCAAGGGCGTCTTTCATTGCTGGGGTTGCATTGGGGTTGCGTATTGGTTGAAGCATGTAGCACATGGTATGTAGTTCAGGGATGTACGTTCCAAATCGGGCAAGAGAAAAATAGCGACTGTAAAGTTCTTCATTAAAGGTTTTCTTGTTATCTCCAGTGCTCACTCTCGCGCGTTTGACCCATATTAACTGACCTGTCATGGGAGGACGTCGAGCAAAGTACAAACAAGCGCCTCCGCGCCCGCTTCGCGACGCAGATGAAACTCGTCCTTCCACAAAAAAGCTCGGAAAACGGAAGGCGAACCTAGATCACGAGCCTGAACAATCTACCAACGGTCGTCCTACCAAAAAAGCTAAAGGAGAAAAATCTCAGCCCCGGGAGAAGAAAACGAAAGGTTCCGTCGAACCTGTATCCAAGCCTACTCCTGCCAAACCGCTCTTGGAGGATGGGGAAAGTGATGGATGGGAAAATGCTAGCGATATAGAAGACGTCGATGGTTTAGATGAATTCGATATCAATGAAGAGTAAGTTCCCGCTACAGTAATGTTTCTGACTGAAGCCTTTCCTATTGTAGCGATGACCTTGACCTTGTACGAGGGGTTCCAGAAGCACTGGATCTTGGTTCAGACGATGAGGAAGAAATCGAACTGCTGCCCAAAAAACTTCGGAAGTCGAAACAGGCCGAGCGTCCAACAAAAATCATCCCGACACTATCAGACGAGGACGAAGAGTCGGATGCTGACCAGGATGATGGGCCAATCACCGCGAAGAACATAGAATCACGCTCTCGTGCACTCGACGAGAAGGCTGCTCGTGAGGCGGAACTCGATATGGAGGAGATGCAAAATGCTGCCTTCGAGGGTAGTGACGACGAGGATATTGACATGGAAGGAGAGGGAGAGGACGCTGAAGCATTTCATTTACCTACTGCTGAAGAGAGAGCAGAGGAGAAGGAAGGTGTTGCTGATGTCCATGTCGTCTCCCGGAGGATGCGAGAATGTGTCCGTATATTGAGTAATTTCAGAAAACTGGGTGCAAAAGGCCGGTACGTCGTTTACTCAGTTTTATCTCGTTCGGTCTGCATTTACAATCACGTATATACAGGCTGCGGTCAGAGTACGTAGATCAACTCGTCTCTGACATTGCTAGTTATTATGGCTACAATGACTTCCTTGCGGAGAAGCTGTTCCAGCTTTTTCCAGTTTCTGAGGTATGTGATATTCTAGCTCTACAAGTCTCACGCTTACGGTCCATAGGCGATTGAGTTCTTCGAAGCCAATGAGGTATCAAGACCAGTGACTATCCGAACGAATACGCTGAAAACACGAAGACGAGACTTGGCACAAGCCTTGATTAACCGTGGTGTCAATCTCGAGCCGATAGGCAAATGGACTAATGTCGGTCTTCAAGTCTTCGAAAGTAGCGTGCCAATAGGTGTATATGGATTTTTTGCTCGTGAGTCGTGCGGTACTAATATTTCATAATAGGTGCGACACCAGAGTATCTCTCTGGTCACTACATGCTTCAGGCTGCGTCATCATTCCTTCCTGTCATTGCGTTATCACCGCAACCCAATGAACGTGTGCTTGATATGGCATCCGCCCCTGGAGGCAAGACAACGCATATCGCTGCACTCCTACGAAACACGGGCATTATTTTCGCCAATGATGCGAACAAAGCACGGACAAAGAGTCTGACAGCGAATGTGCATCGTCTAGGGTGCAAAAACGTCGTTGTCTGCTCATATGATGGCCGGGAATTTCCAAAAGTGATGGGCGGGTTTGATAGAGTGCTTCTGGATGCACCGTGTAGCGGAACGGGTGTTATCAGCAAGGACTCCAGCGTGAAGGTTAACAAGGTAATATTTCCATCGTCCGGTCGAACTTCTTTCTTGTGTTGATACACTTATATACAGTCTGAACGTGATTTTCACCTCCTCTCACACCTCCAGAAGCAGCTTATCCTCTGTGCCATTGACAGCGTCTCTCCTGACTCCAAAACGGGAGGATATTTAGTCTATTCCACGTGTTCTGTCACCGTCGATGAAAACGAGGCTGTCGTCGATTACGCGCTGCGGAAGCGCCCGAACGTGAAACTTGTGGACACTGGCCTCGGCTTTGGCAAGGAGGGTTTTACGAAATATCGCGGAAAGACCTTCCACCCGAGCGTGAAGCTGACACGGAGATTTTACCCTCATGTGCACAACATGGATGGGTTTTACGTCGCGAAGTTCAAGGTGGAAAAGCGCGCCAAGGTTATCGCTGATGCGCAAGTCGTCGAGCCAGCCAATGTCAAAGATGTAGGAGAGCAGCAAGAAGATATTGGGTTTGATTCGGACGAAGACAGAGCATACATTGAAGGTCTGTTCATTGAATTTATTATCTATTATTTATTTGTTCATGGCATTCTTTTCAGAGGGAAAACGTAGACAGCTGAAGGCTAAGGGGTTGCGCGTACCTCGCAGACGACAATCAGATGTAGCAGCCAATGTTGTGAAAACAGCCGCATGATATACGTCAATGTTGAATATACATACCTTCGCGGATATCACATTGGGTGATGTCTTAGCCTAAAGACATAAATAGTACGCCATTGTGAGCTGTTACGGTAGTTAATCCAATCCAACCAAACATATGATGTATATCGTTCTGATCGCGTTTCCTTGCATTATAATAAGATATGTTTCCGAGTTCATCGGTGCGAAACGAGACGGAATACCTTGCAAACAGTTCCCTCCGCGCAACTTGGTGCGGTAATAATGTAATAATACATCCCCATTTGTGTTCGCGGTGCAATAACATCGTCAAATCACACCACAGGTGCCCACTGGCCCTTCGCTAGTTGCTGCAATATCCGGTGCTTTGTTCGCACTGTGAGAGCTCAACAGCACCGGCAACCTGCGTCATAAATTTTTGCCAAGGGTGACTTGGGCGTATGCAGCGAACTTCTTTACATATTGGATGCAACTATCTTTGTCACTTCAGGAAGTGATTGTGTAAAATTAACCGCCCCGTTGATTGGCGGGTGCCTTGAACTCTTTTGCTGAGAACCTCGGCAGAACCTAGCGAGGTGAATGATATAATACATACGTGTAGAACGTTCTGAACGAGTAAGGGCAATAGAGAACCCAAATTCAGGCCCGTCTGGGGCCTTTTATTCAGCACACCGCGTAAGAATCGTGATAGTTTGCGATTAGCATCTCCAAGCAAGTAATGACTGCCATGTCGATCGCATTTATGAAAATGAGACTATCGATTATCCCCCTGAATTTGACCTTATCACTTGGCAATATTCTTGAACCAATGATGGCTGGGATAAGAAAGCCGCATGCTTTAGTACTTCACTTGGTGACTAGCGGAGACTCTGAGTGTGCACGTACCATATGTGCGGATCAATCGGTTCATTACGCCGCAGCCAGCACTCTTATGAAAGGTGGCAGCCAAACAAGGAGCAGCGGACTATTCGCGAGATTAAAGTCACGATTGCCATACGCACGTCAGAGGCTTATCATACCCCGTTTCTTGCAAACAGGGCATTGTTTGAGAAGAAAGTTGCGATTTGAGAGGCAAGTGCTGGTCGGCAGGAAGGGAGAAGCAACCTACATACTGTGGCGGCGCATTAGTTTTGTGCGAGATTCTAAGCGTAGTCATTTGTCGTCATGATAGAAAAATTCTTTTCTCACCATAACGTGGGCTTGAATGGAAATTCAGCACGCCACAGTGGTAACGTTGGCAGTCTGATGAGTTGGTGTGGGGACTGTATGCATAAGAAGCGGGAAATCGCGACAAGAGTGAGAAGTACAGTAATTAGTTGGGAGGGTGGCCCATCCACAGGTAAACTAGCCAGGACGACAAATCTCTAGAGCAAAGGACAAACTAAAAAAAGTCATGAGGAATTATGTGGTAGGCGAATATTATCCTATCTAAATCCTCTGCAGTGCCGACGCCAAGGTGCACTTTTAAACAGGAGTCGAGTTGCTTCGGTGGTGAGCGGATGTGATCGGTAGACCAGTCTTGTGATTCTGTGTATGGTAATGCCGTGATCCGGAAGCACTGGAACCTTCCTTTTGTTGTGACTTGGGAGCGTCCTCCTTTTGGCATGGTCTCGTCGGAGTGTTGCACCCTACGCCCAAGCCACACGGGTCATAGTATCTGCAGACCCTCCACCACTGAGTCCCCTCGCTATATTCTTTCTTTCTTTATTTATCGTTCAAAGAAATATTGCCTGATCAACCCTAAGCGCCGTGAGAGCGAAGGATTACTTAAAAGGGTAACAAAATGTTATATAGAACAACTTGAAATATTAGGTTAGCTGCTTTGTTTGGCGCGTAAAGCGGAGCCAAATAAGGATAAGAGAGGCCGAATTTGTTTTCAAACCATATCTCTTCCTCTCTCTTCTTCCTCTCTTGTTACCTTTCGGCCCAGCGCTGCATAGCACGCTCTTCTCTCTCTTCTCAATTTATTATCTTTCCTGTCCGTGCTCTTTCTGCTGTGTCTTTCCCTCCTCGTCTCATAACGTTTACAGCTCACATTCGCAATTTTCTTTTGCCATAATGTCTGCTACTGAGGCTGCCGTTTCCGCCCCTGCTGAGGAAGTCAAGGCCGTTGAGACTCCCGTCGCTGAACCCGCCCCTGCTGCAGAGCCTGTCGAAGAGGTCGCTCCCGCTGCTGTAATTGTCGCCCTTTGTTAACTTGATCACCTCGTTTCTGACCTTTGTACTGCAGGAGACAGCAAACGAGGAAGAAGCCAAGGTTGACGTGAGTTGCCGGTTTTTTCATTTGCTTTTCAGTCATTGACGTGTCTCTCTCTTCAGGAGTCTGCTCCCGCCGCTGATGCTCCTGCAGAGTCCGCTCCTGAGGAGGCTAAGGAAGTATGTGTTCTTTTGTATTTCATTAAAATCATCCTGATTTAAGCACTTTGTAGGAGTCTCCCAAGAAGGAGGACCGTCCCAAGAGCCCAAGTCGTTTTGCCAAGCTATTTGCTCCCTTCAAGGACACCGTGAGTAAGGTAAAGGCCAAGGGTCCTAAAAGCCCCAAGAAAGAAAAGAAGAAGGAATTGAAGGAGGAGGTGAGTATTTAACTTCGGCGTAACATTGATCGTTACTTAATGTTTTCTGTAGGCTGCTCCTGCACCTGAGGAGCCTGTTAAGGAAGAAGTTGTTCCCGCTGAGGCTCCAGCTGAGGAGGCTCCTGCCGTCGCTGAGCCTGTCGTCGAGGAGGCTCCAGCCGAACTAGTGAAGGAAACGTATGTTTTTCCCCCATTGCCATTGAAATCTGCATTGATTGATCAATTTCAGCGAGACCGCTGCTGAGGCCCCTGCTGCCGAGCCCGCAGCTGAGCCTGCCGCAGAGGCTGCCCCAGTTGAGGCCCCCAAGGTACATTCTTTTCATTTTCAGCATAACATAATAACCTCAAACTCTTCTCAAGGATGAGAAGAAGGAGAAGGAAAATAAAGCTGCCAAGGTTGGGCGTCGCCTGTCTGCCCGCGTTGGTGAGCTGCTCTTCAAGTCCAAGGCGAGGGAGGTCTCGACGCCCGCAAAGGTGGATGAGCACCCACCAAAGATTGATGAGCCTGCTCCGGTTGCTCCTCTCGAGAACCCTGCCAGTTCCGAGGCTGCTCCCGCAGAGGTTGCTGAACCTGTTGCTGAGGATGTCGTACCTGCTGAGCCCGCCCCTGTCGTTGCTCCTATGGTCGCAGCTGCTGCATAAGTGGATTAACTCACTACCATTGGTAATTTCATGAACGACACGCATACAATCATCTGCTCTTCTTTATTACTTTGGTATGATGAGCCGCCATCTCATCCCACGAGATGTTTTGGCGCTATCAGGGTCCCTTCATTCATTTTCCTCATGTCTTTTACCCTGCCTTTTCTCTGCTACCTTACTCGTTGGATTGGTCCTTGCTTTCTTTTGACGACTTACTATCATGACTACACCCCGATCCGTGTTTTCACCACTTAATGTTGATCTTGATCATCGATACCCTTACTTTGCTATGGTCGGATCAGTTATCCATGTCATTGAAAGTTTCATCTTGTAATTGGTTGGATAAATTTCCGAATTAAGGTGTGAAGTGACTCGACTTGCAGATGTGCCATCATCAACAACCTCTTGGGCACCTTTCTACTTCGTCTCAAGATGGCATCCTCTACTGGCAAGCAGAAATTGGTAGCAGATGATGAAGAGGTTTTGCAAGCGGTCATCCTTGCCGACAGCTTTAACAAACGGTTTAAGCCGCTAACCACCCATAAGCCTCGAGTGAGTCATCCTGTACGATGAAGTCACACCGATCTCATTCCTTAGGGCACGATTAGTGCCTTCTGCCTATATGCAATGCTTCATTGCTTGACTGGACGTTCGAAAGCCTTTCTCTAGCTGGCGTGCAAGAGATCTTTGTGATATGTAGATCACACGCGGAATTGGTCAAGACTGCGATCAAGTAAGTCCCTGAACCGCCATTCAGTCATTGGTTAACTGTGAATCAGAAATTCGAAGTGGTCTAAGCCTGGCGCGGGCCTCAAGATCGTCCCAATCGTGACTGCGAAGGAGACGTTCACACCAGGAGATGCCATGCGCGACATATATACGCATGGTATCATCACTTCAGATTTCGTCCTTGTTACTGGTGACCTCGTGAGCAACTTACGTATAGGCGAGGTCGTACGTCAGCACAAGGAGCGGAGGAAAACGGACAAGGACGCTATAATGACAATGGTAGTCAAACAGAGCGGTGTAAACCATCGAACGCGGTGCGCCAGTCTTCCGACCGTGCTGCTGCTAGACTCATTTACTCCTTCAGTTCGAAAGGTGACTCTGCGGTATTCGTCTTAGATCCGGAGACATCAGAGTGTCTACATTATGAAGCGGTGACTGGGTACCCGCCGAAGAAATACGCAAGGATACCACGTGAAATTTTGAATGAACACCCTGAGGTAGACATCCGTAACGATCTCATTGATTGTTCAATAGATATATGTTCCGTAGAGGTGCGTCTAGCGCACTTTGTTTTCCCCATTCGCTCGTGAATGATGGGCATTTGCCTTGTGTGCAGGTGCCGTCACTGTTCCAAGATAACTTCGACTATGGTGACATTCGAAGGGATTTCGTTCATGGTGTCCTTACGTCCGACTTACTCATGAAAAATATCTATTGCTATATTGCCAAAGAAGGTTACGCTGCTCGTGTCAAGGACACCCGGAGCTATGACTCCATCAGGTTAGTTCCCCAAATTCCTCCGGATGTCCCATCGCACTCAACAGACCCCAGCAAAGACATTCTTTCGAGATGGACATTCCCTCTAGTGCCGGATGATAATCACCCTGGTGGTCACTCCTATGAGCACCTACGGGGAAACAAATACATCGCAAAGGACAACTCTGTGATACTTTCTCGGTAAGGATATTTTCAACTTGCTCATGACTTACCCACTCTTGGAGACTTTAGGACGTGCAAGATCGGAAACAATACGCTCATTGGGTCAAGATCGCAGATAGCTGATAATGCTCAGGTCATATCGTCGGTTCTTGGCCAGCGGTGCACCATTGGTGCAGGCAGTATAGTCCGCAACTCTTATCTTTTTGATGGCGTAGTCATCGGACCGAACTGCGTCGTAGAGCACAGCATAATTGGGTCGGGCGTGCAAATCAAGGAGCGCACTCGTGTAGAACGGGGATGTTTAATTGCTGATAACGTTGTCGTTGGCCCCCAGGCAAGACTGGCGCCATTTTCAAGATTGTCCAGGCGGCGGTCGGACAGCGACGAGAATACTGACGACGACGATGACGACGATGACGCTGACGCTGACACAGAACAAGTGGACGATGAAGACGACGAGGACGAGGATGAAGATAGTGACGATGATGAAGAAGATGAGGTCGACTCGGAGCTAGAGGAGGTAGAAGCAAGTGAGTACAGTCAATATACTCTCCAAAACAGGATTGAATGTTTCCTTTTCTCTCAAGGCCAAGATGTCGAAGCTCTTGCAAAGCTTGGTGCTGATACCAATGCGTTAATCTGGCCACCACCGACTGTTCACGAGGACGAAGAGATTGATGAGCTTGAGCATCCTGATAACCAACGCTTGATGCGAATAGGTAGGTCTTGTTCATCACTTGCTTGACAGTACACTGAATAATTACTCCAGGCGACGACGCATCAGATCTCGTTCTCTCAGATGCTGGCTCTGTCACTTCGTCGGAGTCAGAGTCGGAGTCCGATGACGACGATGACGACGGGCGCTTCGGCGGTTCCCCCGCTTCCTCGATCTCCTCACTTCCGCTCAGCACACCTTCGAATCTGGTTGCTCAGGCAGACTCGGCGGCGATATCAGAATTTCAACAGGAAGTCAAGCAATCACTCGATCGTGCATTTGCCGAGGGTCATTCCGTCGATAACGCCGCCGTGGAGCTCAAGACGTTGCGTATGGCAAGTAATGTGCCTCTTCGTCTGGTGCGAGATGCTGTGATCGCAGGTATCGTAAACCGGATCAAAATTACGGAGGATGGGGCTATTTCGCAGCGGAAAGAGATTACTAGTATGATTGCTCGATGGGGAGGATTGATTGACAAGATTGGAGGGATAGATCCGGTGGAAACGATCGAGCTTCTTCAGGTATGTATTCTGTGTTGGTTGGGAGAGCGGCTCAGAGCTGAGTCGTCCATCACAGGAGCATTGTGCTTCATCAGATCGCTTGCCCCTGTTCGGCCAAATTCTTGCGGCTCTCTACCAGGATGACATAGTCGACGAGGATGACATCCGTGCATGGCATGCAAAGCCCCAGTCTCAAGGCGAGGACGTTAAACCTACGTCTCTACAAGATAACTACAAGAAATGTTGGGTCACTGGAGCTCATATGATAAAACAGTTCGACGAGCAGGACAGTGATGAAGAATCGGAGGAAGACACAGACGATGCTAGTGAGCCGGGGACAGACAACCGGGCTGTCAATCCTTCAGTCCAAAAGGAGGTTTCTTCTGAAAGCGCAAATTCTTCTTCCAAAGAGGATTCGAGCGAAGAGGCCTCGGACGAAGATGATGAGTATAGCACTGGCGAAGATGCCAGCGAACAAGATGACGCTTCGTAATGACCTAGTAGAAGGGATTATATCTATGACATGAAATTGCCAGTTTCGCGTTCTTTTGAGCACCAGACCCGGAAACTGTTGTTTGCCTGACACAAAATGCATCTTTCAGGGTTGCAGTTTAAAGCTCGAAGTAAAGAACTTTATTAGTCCAAAGGTATGTTAAGCTGCTTTACAAGTTTGACTGTCCAAGAAGAACGTCCTATCCTTCCACATCTCACTGCCGAATGTCTGATAGATAGAAAAGAAAAGTCGAACGCCTGTAACAAACTTGATTCGCTATTATGTACTTCTCAGTACTTTAAAATAATGTAGAGTGCTAAAACGTGACACAATAAGCAGGCAGGTAGCGAGCAAAAATTACAATGGACATACCATGGATAATTCCTGGACTGAGAACCCGAGAGCAGTCAGTCGTAAGGGTCAACACTTCGAAAGGATAAAAATATCTTACATATCTAAAGCAAACGCAGGTTAGCACTGAATGCAATGTATGATTCTGAAAAGGCACTCACATCCTGAGATACAAAGGAGTACGAGCAGTTATAGCCAAATTATTTGCAGGATATGCAAAGTGCTCACCAAGGATCGTTAGCAGGATGTTAATGAGCTGACACAATAATTAGTCTTGAATGCACATGCTACGGACGAACCGACCAACCAGATCTGAGCCACATCCTCGTTCCAAGAATACGCCCACAGGGGGAATAATAATGGCAAAACTGAATGGTAGGTGAGTATATGGATGGTTATGCACAAGCTTAATGACTTACATTATCTAGAAGGTATATTCCGACAAATTGATTCAATCGGAAAAATCAACGAGAACGAGGTTAGGTACCTTGCAAATGTCGGACGCTGTGAAAGGCATGTCGATAACAGTTTATTGGGTTGAAAAAGCAGAGGGTTTGTATGCAGCGGAAATGAAGTATTTGAGATCTGTGGTGCTATTATATGGGGTACAACTACCTGTGACGTCACGCCGGATTTGGGTTGGGGCTGGAGGCTCTTTGCTGCGCCGCGCGGCTTGTTAACGCAAAAGCTTTTCACGTGGCTTGAAAGTTTTCCGTCTTGTTCGCCTTTTCCATGAATCATCATTAACTTTAGAATTCAGAACTACGGTCAAAAACGATTTCCCTCAGTATCGCCCGAAAGAAAGAAAGAAATGCATGCTGGGTGGTTTGGGGAGGTTCGCAACATGGGTTTCTACACAGGAGGAATTCTGCACTTTGGGTCGGGTACATAGATTTGATCAACGTATAGTTGTGCGATGAGCATGGAAGGAGACACTGTTAGTATCGGACAGAAAATATACCCCAAGGACAACCCGTTACACCAGGGGCGATACAAAGCTTGATACTGCGCGATATATGCGGCTAGAACAGGTGGCTTTAACTTGAAGCTGTGTGCGGGATTAATTAGTATGTTAATCAAGATAGTGACTGAGAGTGATGGATTAGGGCTCTAGGAACGAGAAGTGGCTGCTTGATGCAGAATGAGCGACGGAGAGGATTCGCTGCCCGTCTCCAGGTAACTCTCTTCGACTTTGCTAGCAAAAGACTGTTCCGAAAACCATCCTATAATGTGGCTGTGTTCATGATGACCATTTCAAGGTCATCTGTGTCCAACTACCGCAGAATTCAGCACAGTCTACGGTAGGCTGAAGAAAGTCCTTCTCATTCTTTTCTCATGAAACCAAGCAGATCACCTTGCCAATGATGAGCCCTCTGGTGGAATACTCAAACATATCTTATATCCCATCTGAACCCCATAACAATTTTCATAACTTCGACATCTACGTCCCGAAACAATATGGAATACGGAATAATCCTGATGAACAGCCTCGTGGTCCAGTGCCCCCTCTAGTTTGTTTCGTACATGGAGGTGCATGGAGGAAGTAGGTCGCCTCTCAAGGATCTACTCACCTAGTCTCATTCTCTCATGTACATGTGTTCAGAGAAGATAAGCTCGATCACGCTGAGATGGCTCGGAGGCTTGCGACTGTCACTGGATACGCAGTGGCAGTCCCAAATTACCGTCTGTCCCCTTCTGAAATGACGGAAGCCGATGCACTCCGCCACCCTGAACACGCGAAAGATGTGCTATGCTTTCTCAAATTTATTATGGCCTGGGGAGGTCCGGAGGGCATCGATGTCTATGACGCAAAGAAACTGTGTTTGATAGGGCATAGCTGCGGTGCACACATATTATCATCGATCTTCCTCGAGGTTGCCCAGGGCGAGGATTCTTTACGCCCGCCCCTCGAGCTTCTCGAGAATACAAAGGCCATAATCACATCAGAGGGAATATACGACATCGATCTCCTTCTCTCAAGTTTCCCCTCTTACAGGGCTTGGTTTATTGAGGCCGCATTTGGTAGGCGGAATACTTACGAGGACGTTTCAGTTACGAAGATGACTCCGAGGGTGGAGTACCATCACTTACATTGGTTGATCGTGCATTCCAAAGGCGATACTTTGGTTGATGAAGCCCAGAGCGAAGCTATGCATCAGCACTTACTTCACAATATCCCTCACGTCACAAGGAATTTTGAAGAACTCAAGGAAGAGCATAATGTCATACTAGCAGGCGAAGAGTTTACAAAAATAGTGGGACAATTCATAGTAGATAAAACGTCTCTATCCACTTGATACTTTCGAACTGTCTCCCAATCCCCCTTTCTCTGGAATAGTCACTTCCGTCAGACTTTCAAATGCATCTTCCAGACATGCTGTAGCTCTCTTGCAGTCACCTAGCGTGTTGTACAATGGTGTGGGCGTTAAGCGAATCACATTGGGTTTTCTCTTGTCTCCGACCACGCCCTTTGCAGACATAGCATCAAACACCCTTCCCATCACGTCTGAATCGGGTGGCAGAAATAGAAGCGATAACTGAGAACCCCGAGATTCGGGATCACGGGGTGTTATGATGGTGAATCCAGGTTGGCACTGCTGTGCATTGTCATCTTTGCCGTCCGCACCACTGCGCAACAGGTATCGTGCGGAAACCTCATTCGTAGGGACGTAAAACCTTGACCCCATGAGCCTCGTCTCCAGTTCGGAAGTCAGCCGAAGCGAGCGCTCGCGCAGGGGACCCATCATACCGACTTCCTTGAAGATCTGCAAAGAACCTAGAAGCGACACGATTGCAAAGACGGGTGCATTGGATTGCTGAAATCCTTGTGCGCCAGGGATAGCCGAAAACTGAGGAGGCATGTCAAATCTAGTAGATGGATCGTGTCCGAACCACCCTGCATACCTGAAAGCAACACGTTTAGAACACTCCAACGAAAAGGGGGATTACAGTAATCGACAGAGACGATTACGCACTGGGGTAGTATGATGTCTTCCCATTTTTTATGGATGAAAAGGCCGCCAACGCCACCCGGGCCCGAGTTGAGATATTTGTATGAGCACCATACAGCGAAATCGACGCCCCAATCGTGAAGCGCCATAGGAACATTGCCGATGGCATGGGCGAGGTCCCAGCCGCAAATACACCCCTTCGAATATTGAAGTCAACACATGTTTAGTAGACAAAGGAAGTGACATGCGGGGTAAATGAATGTAGCGGATCGTCGTCTGTCCTTTCACGTCATGACAGGATGACAGATGATGAAAAGATACGTAATCGAGGAAGAGGGTCGGACCATTTACCTGTGCCTTGGCTGCATTGGTGATAGCCTTCATGGGAAACCATTGACCCGTGTAATACTGCACGCCACTGAAAATCACGAGAGCAATCGAGGGGCCTTGGCTGGTGATCAAGTCGAGTATGTCGGACTCGCGTAGTGTATATTCACCATCGCGAGGCCACATTTCAATGACCGCTTCGTTCGGGTCATATCCGTGCAGACGAGCCTGGGAAGTAAATGCGTACTATGAACGTGTAAGGAACAGCGGGAGGTGCAAGCGTTGACGAATAACCTGATCCGAGGGAAAGGCCCCCCCTTCACATAAGATCTTGAAACGCTCAGCAGTAGGGTTGTAAAATGCGGCCATCATCAGATGCAGGTTCGCAGTGAGAGTGCTCATACATGCCACCTCAGTCTTTGATGCACCTAAAGTTCACCAGGCACGCATCAGTGCTTCTGGTGACATCTGATAGTACTTACCCACCAATTCGGCAAGTAAAGGGGCGACTGTATCGGTGATGTTCATCCACTCGCGGCCGTAAGGGTGCGCAAAGTGTCCTTCGACGGCTCTAGAAGAATTTTGTAATCAAAAAGAAAAAAAAATGAAACAAATGAACATGATAAGGGACGGTTCTCGGTTCTCAGGTGATGCGGGGTACGTACCGTGTCCCCCAAACATGTAATTCCTCCTGCAGTAGAGCCTTAGACTTTTTGTTGAGTAGACCGAGAGAGTTGCCGCAAAGATATGTGCATCTCTGGCTGGCTGGATGATCCGAGCTCAGCAATTTGGGAGATTGGAGAAGGCAGGAGGACTCCACCATTTTCTCCTGGAACAGCTACAGCTCCAATATCGCTGTTTGAAGGAATGATGAATTCATCGGAGAGTGATTTGTTGAGGTCACTGCACACCATAGGGGGCGTATAAGCTTCAGAGGGAACTTGGTGAAGAAAAGTATATGCGAACACCAAATCGAGCAGTTCCTGGTTCTGGCGGACTCCGGATCCACGACCGACGGAGGGATAATTAAGTGCAGAATCATTAGGCCTGTTCTATTTTCCTTCTTTTTATTAAAAAGAAAGGGATGCATGACAATGTTCATACATTATAGTGCTGACCAATGTCAATATGTTGCACGCAGTATATTACGCTAGAACAAGCGCGGTAAAGGTTAGCGAGACTATAGACTTGGGTAGCGAGTTGATCTGAGATCCTTCATTACTTCCATCTTGGGATAACTAGGAATGTGAGAAACAGCTTGGTGAGCATTGAAATATTGAAAAACCGTGTCTCCAATCCGTGACCTCGCTGCCATGAGCGATAATATTACTCCTCTCAAGAACAGCCGTAAGGTGGTTGTCGTTGGTGCAGGTCCAGTAGGATGTCTTGCGGCAATTGCCTTCGCCAAGATGGATTGGGACGTTGAAATCTACGAAGCGAGACCAGGTAAAGAGGAACAACGCCAACTTTCTGATGACGCAGTTATCCTGATCATCTTTCTAGATTTACGGTTATTATCTTCTAAAGCAGCTGCTCAACAGCGATCTATCAACCTCGCCATTTCATCACGCGGCATCGCCGCTCTACGAGCTGTCGACGCCTCTGCAGCTCACAGGTTTCTGGAGACCGCCATCCCAATGCGTGGGCGGATGATACACGATAGACATGGAAAATTACAAAGCCAACTGTACGATAAGGACGGGCAGGTGTGTTTGTCTGTCCATATTTTGACATGTCTCTGTGATTAAGTTTATTTTGATGCCCACTCTTCTATGTTTGTCCATTTTCGCCGCAGTGCATCAATTCCATAGATCGCGCTCTTCTGAATGAAGCGCTTCTGGAGGAGGCCTCGGCCATACCGAACATTCGTTTGACCTTTAAGCATAAGGTTCTTTCAGCTGATTTCGACCAAAGAGTGCTGGTCGTCCGAGATATCAATTCGGGAACGGATACCCGAGTCAACTTCCACTTGTGTATCGGTGCGGATGGGAGTTATTCTGTTGTGAGGGGACAGCTGATGAGGGTCGTGAGGTTGGTACACAAGTTCCTGTCTTTAAGATATGTGCTGATATTGATGGGCTTCCGCGTAGAATGAATTTTCAGCAAGAATATATACCTCATGAGTATATTGAACTTAAAATGCCGGCAGGACGCGACGAGCACGGCAATCCTGCCTTCCTCCTTGATCCGAATCACCTCCACATATGGCCTCGCCATTCCTTCATGCTCATTGCACTGCCAAACAAAGTAATCACGCATTTGGCTTTTATGTGCTTCCCACCTGACAATATTCGATTTCAGGATAAGACCTTTACCTGCACCCTCTTCGCCCCCACTGTCGAGTTCGATCGCTTGACTACTCGCGAAGACGTCCTATTATGGTTCCAAAATCATTTTCCAGATGCACTTTCACTACTTGGCGAAGACAAATTGCTAGAAGACTTTGAGAAAAACCCCCGCAGTCCCCTGATTAAAACGAAGGTACCTCTCTTTTTTATTTCACATGAACTCCAATTTAAGAGCTAATTGTCGCCATTGGTGGACTAGATGATGCCTTATCATTACAAAGATCGGTGTGTGATTCTTGGTGATGCAGCCCACTCAATAGTGCCCTTTTACGGACAAGGGCTTAACTGTGGTCTCGAGGATGTTCGGGTACTGCTCACGCTGTTGCGACAAGAATGTGTTATCCCCTCCACACCTGTGCCAATTTCAGGAGACCCAGACCCCATAGATCTAAAGCTATCCAGAGCACTGTCTCGTTATTCTGAAAGCAGGCATGAAGATGTCGTTGCCATATCCGAACTTGCAATGGACAATTAGTACGTCAAGTAACTTAGCCTTATTGTCGAATTGCCTTTATTGACTTGGCCGTCCGCTAGCGTTGAAATGCGCCACTCCGTAACGACGCCATCCTACATCTTCAAAAAAGCGCTCGATCGAGTTCTATTCTCGTTGTCATCTCCCCGCCCAATTCCTATTTCGTCCATGGCCGAACCTTTGTCTCACATTGCCTTTCCCGCTGCCAATCCTTGTGGATGGCTACCTATATACACCATGGTTACATTCCGCCCCGACATTAGCTATGCTACTGCTAAAAGGAAAGCAGCCCGACAGGCTACCATACTTACTGTTATCGCAAGGCTCGGAGCCGTTGCAGTGGGTGCTACGAGCTTCTACTTTATATCGAGAGTATTACGTTGGCTGCGAGCTGTAAAATAATAATGGCTTGACCTCGTGCCCTGACGAAGTTGGCGGGTGCATTTGCTGAAGCTTTTATTTAATCTATAATTTTATATTCTGCGGTCGTGAGCTCAGAACATCTGAACGGTGATTAATTTGGACATCTGGACGTGAAATTAATTCGCAGAAAGACGTTGGTGTTCCCAGTCCGACCCGATTCGTCCACCTTGAGGAAAATGCCAGCTCGCAAGTCAAACTGGAATCATGAATCCTCTGCGTTCGCATGCAGATAAAAATAAGCAAGACGTGTGTATGATGATCTGTGGTGGAGGTTACACGACCTCTCAGTTAAAATGACATTATATAGTCTAGATATCGTGCTCGCCCTAGTAAAAACATAAAAGCGACAAATTGGTACCAATCATGTCAAGTCGTACAGCTGGTAAAAGAAAGTAATAGAAATGATGTGGATACAGAAAGAGAGTGGAGTAATCGCGCAAGGTAGAGAAATTGAGATGGCCTATGTTTCAGGCCTTCTTCGGTGGTCGACCCCGCTTTCTCTTTGTACTTGGTTCTGCAGCGTCAGGTGCCGGCTCTGGGGTTGTTCTGGCTGGGGCTTCTCCCTTCGGCTTAGGTGGGCGACCGCGCTTGCGCTTAGCAGGCGGTTCACCATCAGCAGCTTCCTCATCCTTCTTCTCCTGGAGACATTTCAGCACATGCAGAAATGGGAGGACGAAATATGCACCTTCGGAGGCCGACCGCGCTTCCTCTTGGCGCCAGCTTCTGTTGTTGCGTTGGCGGGTGTCCCCCCTGACTTCTTGTTCTTGCTTCCCTTAGGCCGGCCACGTCCCCTTTTAGGCGGACTAACCTCTGCAGCACCTGCATAGGGCGTGAATGAGAAGCAGTGGACAAGATTAGCTGCTTCCAACTGAAAACGATAAAGCAGGGGGTGGCCCACCCTCAATGTCTTCAATTTGCTGTTCTTCCTCGAGTTCCTCCTGAGATTTATCTCGCACTTCCTCTTGTTGTGGCGAGGAAGACATTCTGGACGTCAATACGCCGGGAGGATAGATAAAAATCGACGGCGTGAAGGGGAAGACGTCCGCGTCGAGGTCAGAGAAGAAAAGGCGGGGAAAGGGTGTGTGCCCTTGTTTTATCGAATATCCCCCCTACCGAATATAGTGGGCATGAATTGTTCCCTCGCGTGGAATCTGGGCCAAAAGTGGGTTATATTATTATCGCTGAGCATCTTCCGTGCATTTACCCCCTGGTATTCGGGGACATACGTACGTAAATGGACGACTGAGGATTAGAGAAAATTCATTATTACTGAGAGGAATGGATACTCTCAGGGAGATTGCCACCGCCTGACAGCAGTGCGGTGGTCGCTCGACATGCGTTTCATGGATTTAGTAACAGGAAATCGCTGTTGATCGTTGTTGACACGAACGTGAATTTATTCCTGTTTCCTGTGCTCTTCTGCACGACAGATTTGATTTCACCATGAATAACATCTTACACATGTAAATAATGTCACGCCGTCCTCTCCAGACAGGAACAGGGACCTTTTCCGTGATTTTCCAGGATTGCAAGACAACATACTTAACGACGGAATCAAGTCCTTTTTAGGCCGCCGGTCGGCGATTTGCGGTTTAGAACGCCACAGGGGTCGATTCTATGATCAGAAATGGAGAAAAGAAAATAACGATGACACAACATTGTCGCATTTCTTGAAGGAGGGGTTTGCGGTTCCCCGCGCACCGCCAAAAGGAGGGCGGGCCGCGGAGTAGGTTCAATCGCCGATATAATTAGATAATTCTCACGCTATGTAGAATCATTGGTTGTTCGGGTCTTGCGTCACGGATATTGGTATAACGGATCCATGCAGCCTCCTCGAGTTATTATTTTCGCTCTATTTTATGGTCTGTCCTTCACCCAAGCAAGGCTGCTGTACTCGGGTCCAGAGGATCTCTATGCCTTCCCAAAGCAGCGCGTGACCTTCTTGAACAATCTTCCAGTCAGTAATGAAACAGTTCAACGCTGGCTTCATGACGGACTACGAGGCGGTGAAAGAGAATTCTTGAATGATGTGTGGGATGATCCTGCGTGGTATTCTCGACCGGTGTACAAGGAGATAGGTAGCTCTGAGCTTGACAAGTCAAATGATGCTTCACAGATCTGTACGTCCCCTCATGTATATTTACATTTCATTCATTGGCAGTTGCTTTGGATGTAGCACACAACCCGGCACCAGAAAATTTTGGATATGTACTAAAACACATGAAAATGGGTCCAGACAATGATTTCATTTGTCTCATCCCTCCTTCCCGAGATATTCCAGCACCAGCCCAGGAAAATATTGACCATGACGCGATTTTAAGTAATGGCTGGTCACTACTTGAACCTTTATCCGGAAAGTGTCTTTATGTGCGATGCCCAGCTTGTTATCAGTCCAATAGATCGCTGAAATCTGTCTTCGCAGCACCGACAATCGTGGTTTACTTATTCATACTGCCACAATCAAGAAATCAGACAGTTCAAAGAAGTCGCTCACACGCAACCTCGCCCAGCCGGTAAGTTGTTTCCCGTTCAGTGATATATGAATCGCTCACCCAAATCTAGGAGCATATGAACCCACAGAGGATACCGAAGTATGTGTCATCATGTTATTCGTAAATTACTTTCTAAGGGTTTGCAAGTGGGAAGCATTTACTCTAGGACGTGCCCCTTCCGCACGAGAACCGGGAGCCGACATAGCTACTACGGATCACCACGCTCAGGTTGCCAACCTTGAAGTTGCTCATGGTCCAGGCTCCCGTTATCTTGTACAACGATGGGGTGATGGCACATTTTGTGACAAATCAGGAAAACCTCGTGAAGTTGAAGTTCAGGTATTATTATTATTTTATTTTTTTATTGCGCTCAAATAATTAGCGCAGTTTCATTGCTCGTTGACGATGACCGACTCTATCCTTCTCGTACGAGAGGCAAAGACTTGCTCCTACGTGGTGATCGTACAAACCCCACGTCTCTGTGGAGAGCCTGGGTTTACATCGCGGGCAGAATCACCGGAGCAGACTTTTATCCGCTGTCGCCAAATCATTAATTCTTCGCTGGAGCCTGGAACCACCCACCTCGACCAGCGAAACCTTGACGACCGAATGCGGGACGATTTTGACCAACCTTCCCATCTGGACCGCGAAACACGTTTCGCTGTTCCATCACCTGCGGCCAAGAGTTCACTAGGTCCAGGCGTGGTTCAAAGCGAAGATCCATGGGACGGTGTATTGAAACGCACAGTAGAAGCCACAGTGGACGCATTAATGCATTCTCCCGAATTTCAGTCCTTGTCAGGCGAGAATGCCCAGGTCGTATTCGGTCGCGGCGAAAACGGCGAGATTATTATCGAGATTGTGGAAGAGATTCCTTTGGATACCCTGGACGGTGAGCCTGGATTACAAGAAGGGAACATAGATAACTACGCCGATCTCACGGAACTCCTTCGAAAATTCGGTCACCAGTTGAAAGACGGAGAGAAGAAGGACCAAGAGGATGAGGAGGCCACAGAAGGTCGAGGAGAATCAGAGGAGTCTCGTAAAAGGAGAGAGGAGCTCTAAAGTAGATTTACTGTTGGTCCAAGCAGTTGGTCATTTCGCTCTTACACTAAGCCCGCGATCTGATGGTCTTGTGATTTCTCCCTACTTAGATTTCGTGGACTAGTGTTTACATTGGTTGAAGTTCGAATTGTCACAACCAGGATATATCCGTGTTTCTCACTCAATCTTGAATGTGCAATGACACCTGAGCCTCATGTTCTAGCGCAGCATGCTACAAGCTTGTTAGCAATCCGAAGTCGGAAATCTCAAATATTGCCAGGTATGTTCCAATTTGAAGTTACGTCGGACCTTATTCACCGAATTTAATGTGCACATACTATCGATTTCGTATCTGACGCCGATCCGATCTCCCAATTGTTGAATTCTATTTTCATAACTATCACTGGCCGTGCTCTGACTACAGCTGAACTATTTATCTACACATCTGAACAAATCACCGAACTTCCCGCCGGTCGATGCTCTGGCATCTTAAGTCTATCTCAAGAGTAACGAGAGTCCTGAATGGTACAGCGGGTGACTATTTCCTGCAGCTTCCACGGATCATTATTTCCCAACCCCAAAAATCCAGGGAAAAACCCACGTCGAATCGCACCAATCAGATAGCATGGAACGCCCACTCCGGCTTCGTCGTCCTCTGCTCTTCTGCTGACCATGCTTCTGCGCCTGAATCTTCGCGGCAGGCAGACATGACATCGAAGGGCTTCTCGATTGATCGATAAACAAGCGCTTATCGCCGCTGTCGTCAAAAATCAGATCGCGGGCCCTCTGTACCACTTAGGTTTCCGCAGCTTGTGATCCACGAATTAAAATAATCTAGTGGTGTATTTACTAGGTGCGATTTTGTATAAATTTCCCCCGATTTTTTTTATCCTGGACCCATCGGAGAGCGAGTGTTTGTTTATGGGGTCTTGTGGCTTCTTGTGGGCAGCTGATGGTCACCTTTTGAGTTCATTCGACGGCGATGCGCCCAATTTCCAAATCGCTCTCCGTCGTGACAGTGCCTCATTATGATTATATTTTCCGCTGGAACGTTCTTGATTATTTGATGGTTGTGCCGTATGCATGTTTTAGCATGCTGTTCATGAGGTTATCCATTTCCGCCAGAGCGTTATTATTTGAATGCCTGAGCCCATGAGCGACCAGGGGAATGCGAGGTAGGGTTCCCACCAGAACACCCTCCACCGTCGATCTACGTATCCTCATAGCTATTTGTCCTCCCGGTCCGAGCCACACCTTTGGATGGACGACCTGCAGGTTGTAGCCCCTGCCAAACCATACGAACTTATTCATGTGATCTTCGCTTTATTGGTACCCCTCGCCTGCGGTCTTGTGATGTATAACTTTATACTTGCACCATCCCTTCTCATATCGCAAGGCGTCGTCGGTATGTCACACTCCTCGCTGTTTCAGACCTCCCTTTCACTCGCTCGTCGATGCTCATCCACGCCAAGGAATATCAAGTCTGTCTTTTCTATCCAGCGTTGATCGCAAGGCACTGCCGGCCTCGAGGCAAATTCTGACCACAACAAAAATCGCTCCAAAAATGCCTGCCTCTTATCATGATACGTTCGCCACCCATTCTCGTTCACACTCGGCGACGACATCCCGCCTTGGCCATCCCTCACACACTTCTCGATCTCTTTTTCTACTCCATGTATATTTCACCTTTGTTCCAACGTTCCATCGTCGCTGCGAACTCCAGCCTCCCGTGCTTTATCGTCTCATACTCGCTCGTGCGACCAGAGTTCTAGAGTTCCTTTCGCTTACCCATCAGCGCTCAATGCACTGGCATGCGAAGTAATAACGCCCGTTTCCGCTTCTATCCAGCGCCCTCTTTCCAGCCTCGAGGCCAATCCGGACCCACATCAAAGGGGAAACGGTAATCCGCAGAACATCCGCTTCCTCACGACATCCCACTCGCCCATCCTCACACACTTCCAGGACACATGCCTCTCTTCGCCCGTCCGGTGAGTTCTTGATTCGTATTTAATATTTAATATTATTCCCACCTCAACCCCCCTACCATCGTCTGAGGACCTTATGCTAGTGGATGATGGTCCGAACTCGGATGACAGTTTCTCGCTCACATTGTCAGGAATTGATACACCCTCTCCTTCTATGCACATTGTCGCTCTCCCGGAGCGGTAATATGAGTTTCTATACGCGGAAAACATTACCACACCTTCCTCGATTTCGGCATCATGTTTCCACGATATCAGTCGATAATTCACTCACAAAATCCCATAAATAATGCGCGCACTTTCAGGGGTCGTTCCGCATCCTGTATTACATTATTCTAGTCGTATGATAATCACTGACAAAATCCCACAATAAATCACACACGTTTCAGGGAGTCGTTCCGCATCTTGTAAACAATTGTGTTAGGTCATATCTAAGGCCTGCTATTATATTATTTGGTCTTTCCATTTCTATAGCACAGCAACGCATCAAGCAAATAAAAATGAAGCGAAGAACTTGAACTAAAAAGCCAAAAAAAATACGAGGAAGATACTATAGAAGGTGGAAGGTGGAAAGACATGAGAAATGAACAGCAGATAAAAAAGGACTAGATGGGATGAAAATAAGATACCGCATCGTCGCAGGTCGCCTCGCCGCGGGTACAACCACGAAGGCAAGCAAAATTGGGAATGAGAATATGAAATAAGGTGAATGAGAACGTTGGATGAGCCTTTCAGTGTCCGCTGTATGTATCGAATCGTGCATGCGGGTGTTTGTGCTGTATATACAATGCGAGGGAAGATGACGTGCATATAGATCGAGATGGACGGGAAGATCTTTTAAGGATGAATGGGTGACGGTGGCGGTGGTTGTGAGGGTGGTGTGGCAGTCGACGTGAAGGATGTACGAGAAGGGCTAAACGCCAAAAGATTAAGGGAAAGGAAGTGTTAAGCGGATAGTGGGATTGTGAATGAGGGCGCACGCAAGGGGCTTGGCGCTAGAAAGTGGAGCGTGACATGGATCCAAGACCGCTAGAACCAAAACACGAGGTGTAGATATCGAGGTTAGTTGGATGATGATTACATGTACTCTAAAAGGAAGTGGATGGGAATATTAACACACTTGAGGGTATCGGAGGGCGGGTGATTGACACGAGGGTGGTGAAACAAGATAGGGGCGTGCGCATACACAACGCGACTCCCTCAAGGCCAAAACCCGTCCTGCTGTCTGACCACTAAAAAAACTTCTTCCTGAAGCTCTTCTCCTCGTTCTGAATCCTCACATGCACATGCTTTGGGTCACCGCTCTCCGTGCACGTCTCAATACTCCGCACCCACTCGTCCCCGTCCTCATCATCCACAGACCACTCGTCGTCCTCATCTTGATCGTCTTCTGATTCGCGTTCAGACCCCCCATCCTCGCATGCACATTCCTCACCCTCTGCTAGGGCGACGATCGAGCTACAGCCTCGCCGTCCCCATAGCAGTGCACCCATCGTCGTGCGCATCGCAGGGTCCACGCACAGCATGCGCCGCAGCGCGGGCCGTGTTTCGCGCGGCAGGAGCCGGAAAATCGAGTTCGGTGAGGATATCGATGCAGAGCGAACCCGCTTGGCGGGCGAGGCCACCTGCTGGCGATTGGGTGAGGGTGGTGGGGATATCGATGACGAAGCGGTAGCTGGTGTGATAGAGGACCCTGATGATGCGTTGTGCGACGTAGGAGGCGCTGGTATTGACGGAGCTTTTGCACCGTTGATCTTTGCGCCCTGCGTCTCTTGCGCAAAATCACGCTGTTTGGGGTCATTTGCCTGCACAATACCATTCTCACCCGTGTTCTCTTCTCCGCCCACCCTTTCAATGTCCTCCGGGCTCTCCGCCCGCCCAATCACAGGTAAACTCTCAGTCGAGACACTAGGGCGCCCAAATACAAGTACGCTCTTATCTGCTTGCCCGTTTTCAATCACGTTGGCATCTACCGGCACATTCGACATCGCAGGCAGAGTCGCCGTCCGAGCTCCAGGGCTCGGTAAGCCCATCTCCATCGCGCGCCGGCGTGGCGAGTGCTCGCTTCCCGTATCGCTGGCACCCTGCGAGGAGGACGAAGTGAACGCGAGTGTCGTCGTCGTGAACCTCGATGTCGTCGACAGAATTGACTTGGTGTCATCAACCGGTGGCTTACAGAACAACCCGTCGGTAGTTATACTCGGGACGTCCATGGACGTGCCACGGTCATCTTGATTTGGAATGGGGCTCGCGGGGGGACTCACGGCGGGGCTTGGGGGGACGGTAGGGGGCTCTAAGGGAGCAGATTCCAGGCCCTTGAATGCGCGCCTGCGTTTCGACTTGGACTTGAGAGGCGGGAGAGGATTAGAAGCTTCGGCTTCGATGAAGGCTTTAAAGGAGTTGTCCCGTTCGCGGTCAGGGACTGCCCATGGGAAGCGGCGGAGGAGCATGCAGACCTGTATGAAATCAGTAAGTTATTGCGAAGTAGTTTGGGAGAAGGAAGAATGTGAAGCATGATCGTGTGTCTCAGCTGCCGATCTGGATAATTCAAGTAGCCTAGCCTTAGAAGGATCGTGAGATCCGCGGCAGCACCCATCGCAACCCAGTACAAGTAAAACCAAGTAGAGAAATAACAACTCACAAAAATCACGCCTACACTCCACACATCCGTCTTCCTAGGATCATATGAACCGCCACTAAGGACCTCTGGCGCAAGGTACGGGTCGCTACCAACTATTCCCGTGGCAGGTATCAACCGTGCATGTGAGTGCGGTCCGGATGGTGGATCATTGGGATGAGGTTCAGAGTTGATGGAGAGGGCGCCACTGACGTATCCCGTCACTGCAGCTGAATTGGAGGGAATCGGGGTTGTTCCCGTTCCGGGGTATGCAAACACCACAGCCGTTCCAAAATCGATCAGCTTGACGACGTCTCCTTTTGTCATGACACAGTTATCGAGCTTCAGATCTCGGTGTGCGAGGCCGATGGAGTGAAGGTAGGCGACACCATTGCAGATCTGGCGAAAGACGCAGAACATCTCGGGACGTAGCATGCGGCCAGACATGACAACACTGAAGAGGTCATAAGGGGCGTACTCCATGACCTGGGGAGGATAAGGGGGTGCTGATGTAAATGGAAAGTAATTAAGCTGACCTCATAGTAATGGCCATGATCACAGACGATATCGACGGTCTCGATGACATTGACGTGCTTCAAACAGGCGCCGACACAGAACTCTGCCCTAACCTTGTTCTCGTACTCGCGCTCTGACTCGCCGAGACGTCTGGGACGAAACTGCTTTACAGCATAGACTGCGCCACCTGCTTTAGTACGGGCGCGTATGAGGCGGACTGTTCCACCTGCTCCGGTGCCGAGTACACGGCCCCACTTTCCATACTTTTTTGAAAGGTGGGCGTGAGTTGCTTCGGAGAGAGAATGTATGGGGCCAAGGGTGGGTGTTTCTGGAGGACTGCGAGATGGACGGTTGGAGGAGAGAGTGCTGGAAGGGGAAGGAGATTGGAGATTGTCCTTGTCGCGATTGCGCGCCTTGCGTAAGAAGGCGGAAAACGGAGACTTGTGGGACCGATGATGAGCTGATATAGGAAGTAAGACACTGTTGGTGTCAAATTGATCGCCTCTGCGCTGATCTGAAGGTTGGAGGTGTGGTTCAGGAGGGCTATGCAAGGGAGAACCACTGGAGGAGGGGGTAGCACTGGAAGAATTGTAGGGTGATGAGTGCGGATGGGGTATGTGGTGGTTTAGGAAGCGTTTGAGGTCATGAAGTTTTCCGTGCTTGACCGGTGAAGTGCCAGAGGAAGGAGAGCGTTGTGCAGCGGGGATAAGGGCGGGGGTAGAGTGTTTTCGGGGGAAACGGAAACGAGACTGTGTTGCAGTTGATGGCGATTCTGGTGGTTGGACTTGGGACTGCGTCGGGAGAGTGATGGATTATTAGGGGAGCCAGTAATTTGTGGGGAAGACTTACATGGGGTTTTGGGGTTGCAAGGCGTCCGTTTCGGTCGGTTTCGGGGACGGTGAGGAGATTGTTAGATGAGGGAGAAGTAAGAATCTGGTGACAGTCACGGTCGGGAGTGCTAGGTGGAGAGGATTGGAGGGTGTCGCTGTTGTCGCTGTCCGTGGTGGGAGGGAGATGTGCTAATTTTGAGGATGTGGAAGGGAGATGATCGGGAACATGAAGGGCAACGAGTTGCATTGGACGTGCAGAAAGCATGTGGAACGATGAGGACGTCGTCGTCAAGGATGAGGAGGAGGAGGGGAAGAGAAGTAACAGAGGTCGGTGCTACTTGATGGAAAGAGAGTTGTTTCAAGACTAAATCTCGAAAGGATTGCTCCCCCGATCACGGTCCGACCCTGACATATCGGCATCATCTCGGCATAGAACGTTGCTGACACATCATTGTAGATTCCGTGAGGGCCGCCCGCTCATGCTGGTTTAACTTCAGTCACTTGCTGTGTGTTCGTATTGGTATAGGTGTGGTGGTATAGGTATGGTACAGGTATGGCGAGCATAGTATAGTATATAATTTACTAGTCGTCTAGTCATCTATCCGTAGCTCGCCAAGTTAGTCTCGTTCTCCGCCAAGGTAACAACAGTCACCGCAGTGAAGATTTCTTGGGTTCAATCTTATCTATCTTGCTTGCGCTCCACCTAGCAATCTCCGCCTACACCCATGTAACAACTGCTGCTAAATTCCTGCTTACTTCCATTCATCTACCTCCTCCACAAACGCATCTGCCGAATAACTAACTCACACACGCGCACAACACCTTTCATTCTTGGCATTAAATTTCATAGCATGCTGGCACTAGCGCTCTTCGGTCTTGGTGCAAACCTTCTAACTCTCTTCCCTGCACTTCTACGTAATTACTTTGAACAAACCACCCAAAGCTGTTCATTGAATGCGCTACCCAGCTCGCCGAGTTCCCGAGTTCCCGACCTCTCAAGTCTATTCTCCACCTTTGTAAAATCAAAGTTTCAAGCCCCCACCGCCACCAATCCACCAAGCGTCCATTAAATCCCCGCATTTTACATTCGTTCACACACCTTGCTGCTTCTTTTTCTCAGCGTCCAGACCCTTTGGTTAAGCCCAGCATAATTAAGCACATTCGCTTTCCTTGGTATACTCAGTCACTGGGCTTGTTCGCGACTTTTCGCGACACTGGTTTAGCTCGAGCTCTACTAACTCGCTACCGGCCATAACCCGAGCGGGCATTTCGTGAACCCGCGAACTAATCGTGTTCCACCTTGCTCCAAACACGATGTATTGCGCTCTGATAATTACACTGATCATTGTCATTGTTACTCTCCACAGCCAGGGTCATCTCATCTTACATCACACCATCATTGCCTTAGGTCTACAAATACGGACTGCGCACATCTTTGCATCGCACTTCCGCCATACTCGGCTTCACCATCATAGCCGATGGGCAAAAAGACTAGTGATTGATGTGACTCAATCCTAAACCAACCTGGGGATCCAAATCAACGACGATTGCTGTGTGTTCGCTGTCTAAATTACGTGTATGTATCCCATTCGCCACACGTATTCATACAGTACGATTGATAAATTCAATTTTATTTATTTATTTTCAAATTACTCTCCTTTGGAGTCGGCGCGCCGCTGACGATCGACCGTCGGGCCCTTTCATGATCATTCGAACGTCATTTCCTCACAAGATTACGCATGCAGTTCGATCTGCCAATCGCGAGCTCTATGGCCCGGCGGCATGGCGGCTAATCCAAACCACTCCTATTCTAATCAATATTTGGCAGCTTTCCTTCCCGGCGGCTGCTCTGGTGGCAAAGTTCGAACACACCTACTCGCGCGCACGTCCGAGGCCCTCGGACTCGCTATCAGGTAGTGTATGAACACTAGGCTGACAGACGAAGATGAATTTCACTAAATCACAGGCCTTATATACTGAGGATCGTTTCGTCAGTCACCAAAGTGAAAATCCATCATGTAATGCACAACTTATCATATCGATCGGTTTGGGTCATTCGCAACTTGTCATTTTTCAATGATTAATGAGTGCTTATGCAGGCATGACGAAGATAACCGTCAGCTGCAAGGGGGCAATTGGAATATACTATGGTACCCTACGGTACGCTTATTATTTGTCGCCTGACTGCTCTTCCGTCGGTCCTACATCAAGTTGCCGCCCGCCGTTCGTTCACGACATTTCGCCGAAATTCCTAACAAAAGGGGCCGCCAACTTGCCCCTGAGCGCGTGGCGACAAAGTACTAGTGTATGCTGTTTATCTCCCTAATCAATCATTCCCTGTGGAGACCCGGTTCCTCCGAGCCAAGTCGCTGAATCATACCAGTTTCACTTTGCAGAAAAGTGATATGCGTCGGCTAGGAATGCATGTTCAAGGTTCTGGACCAAGTTCAGTGGCTCCATCTCATTGGCTGCAATGCATTTTCACCTACATTTAATTCATCAATATACACACGTACACGAATACATTCCGTCCGCTCCCTAAACAACCCATCCCAGTCTCAGCCAATATCATCCGCGTCGCGCTTTCTCTTCATCTCTCGTGACACCTTGTGCTGCGCTGATTCATGCTTAGCCAGTTCTGGCGAGACTTTGGACACAGGACTCTTGGATATTTCTGCGTGAGAGTCATCGTTAGTATAACTACATAACATCGAAACATCAAAAGCGGAAAATAAAAAGAACGCAAATACAAGAAAAAGGTTTGACGGTGGCCGGGCTGAAAAAGATGTGTGATAAAGAACTTGCAAAAACTGCACCCACGCCACCGTCGGGGTCAATAAAAATAAAACAGGTGAAGCCTCAGAGAGAGAAGAAATGAAGGTGGCTGTGATGAATAAACCCGTAAAGTCGAGGGGGTGGCAAGTAACAAGAAGTAAAATTTGGCACGGACACCCATAGGGTTGGTTGAATGAGATACGGAATCCCGTACCACTTCCCAGCTGTGGGCCGGGGTGATAGTAGTAGACCCGGTGGCGACAGCTAGCAGCCAAATTAAAAAGAGAAATGGCCAAGGGACTGCCAACCACATGTAGATAACGATAGAACCAAAGCATAAAGGCACGTGGCAGTGGAAGCAAAGAGCGTTGAAAAGGGAATGACAGTCTACCTTGTTTGAGATCGTACCTGCAAGAAGAAAACAGTCAGCCGTTCCGCTCCGAGCACAGAGAAGCATAGAAGAAGTTATCAGTCGGGGACGGATTCCTCCCCGAAGAAGTACAGGTAAAGAGAAAGTGGAAATTGATACGCACATGACTTCATCGTCATCATTTGTCAAGAAAGTGATTGCGATACCCTGTTTACCCGCACGACCCGTACGACCTGTATCGTAGTTAAATCGCCTACGTCTGAAATCAGAGGAAGGTGGTACATACCAATACGATGCACGTATGCTTCGATCGTGCCTGCCATCTGGTAGTTGATGACAAGACTGACGTCCTGGACATCAATACCACGTCCAGCAAGATCAGTGGCAACCAGGATATCGGCTTCGCCGGTTCGCAAAGATTGTAGTGAAGCCTCGCGCTGCTCTTGTGTCTTTCCAGAGTGCAGCGTCGCTGCATTCCACTAAATAGAGTGATAACGTAAGTGACTGGCTGTGAAAATGACGTAGGAACATACGCCAGCTCGCGAAAGGTCTTTTGCGACCATATCTGCTGTCTTCTTCTGGTTGACGAAAACAATGATTGGCGACGGGAACTGGCCACTGTTGAGAATTTCCAGCACGCGCTGCCTGTGAATAGCCAAAATCAGTATTGTGCCACAAAGTGGATATCCGAAATGACGAACTTCTTCTTCTCGTCTCCGTTGACAAATTCGACTCTCTGATCGACAGTATCTACCGCACGGCCAGCCTCACCGATCGTGATTGTCGCAGGCCTCTTGAGATATTTCCTCGCAAGCCTTTCAACAGCAGGCGGCATGGTCGCACTGAATAGTGTCGTTACCCGAGTACGACCTTTCTTTACTTCCTCGCCGTCTACATCCATTGCTCCAGTATCCTCACCCGCCATTGTTTCACTCGGGAGTTTGTCAAGGATGAACAACAAGTCCGCTTCGAAACCCAGGTGCACCATGCGGTCCGCTTCGTCCATGACTATGTAACGACATTGAGAGAGTACGAGTACATGCCGCTCTAGAACATCTTTGAGACGCCCAGGCGTAGCAATGATAATCTCGGCTCCCTCGCGGAGGTTGAATTGTTGTTCTTCTACCGCACGCTAAAGTCAAAGATATCAGTAGAAGTTCTGGGACTCAAGTGGATGGTTGACGCACACCACCGACTATGGACACACAGGTGAAGCCCAGTGGAGCCGCAAACTTGCGTGCCTCACTTTCGATCTGTTGGGCAAGCTCACGCGTAGGAGCGAGGATGAGTGCATAGGGGCCTAAGTGACGGTTCTCATCTGTGAAGGGTGGCATGTTGGAGATGAAAGTAAGCATAGGGATGACGAAAGCGGCCGTTTTTCCGGAACCTGTCTCAATGTTAGTGCATGAAGAAAGGTAAACAGAGGAGATATATACCTGTCTCTGCAATGCCAATTATGTCGCGGTTCTGTAATCCAATTGGAATGGCTTGTCGTTGGATGGCAGAGGGTTCCTTGTAGCCGATCTGTTCAATTACACCCAATATTTGTTGTGGGATCTGTGACTCTGTCCATGAACGCAAAGGATGGGGTATTTGACCACCTTGAAAATCCAGTCAGAACCCGTAACGAACATGTTTGGAGAAGCAGACATACCTCGAGCAGCGATGCTGAAGTCCTCCCTAAATATCCGCCAGTCACGCTCTCTCATCTCCTCCAAAGGCTTTTCCGACCAATGCCTCTCATCAAGACCGCTCTTCACTGCCATCCTCCTCTCCATAGCATCCGCCAAGTTTGCAGCCCCCTTACCAACCCTCTCACCACCGCCGCCATCGTCAATTCCGCCAACATGGCCACGACCAAACATCACCTGCGCACCCTGACGATTCGCACCGACAGCGACGGGAGAATCGCTCGAAAATGTATCTTCCTCCGCATTCCAGTCGAAAACAAATTTCCGGTCATTCATCTTGCGGATCTTGCGCTTCTTGGTATTCACTCCAAGATAGCGATCACGTACAGCGTTGAGGTCGCTCTCAGTCATGGGAGGTACGTAGGATGTGCTGGGCTCTGGAAAACTGTCGTTTGTATTCCCGTTGCCGTTGCCATTACCATTGACGATGGGTGCAGGGGTAGCGCTGGAGGAGGAAGGACCAGAAGGCGGGTTTGAGCTTTTCAAACGGTCAGCCCTTGGACCTGTCGGAGCATTGGGTACGTGTTTTGCTTGTGGGGGCTGCGCACGGCGGTCTGCTTGGGGTTGGCCGCCACGTCCCCTCCCATCTCTCCGCCCATGTCCATGCCGCGTATCCTTTTCGGGATGTCCATATCTTGACTCCTTGTCATCGTCTACGCAGCACGAAATCAATACGATGTGAATCAGAATGAAAGAAAATCGTACGTCGATCAGCATTACTGCTATACCTTGCTCGCTCCTTTTCTTGTTCGCGCTGCCTCACTTCCAGGGCATCGCGCTCTAATGCTTCACGGTCCCTTTGTGACTTCTCATTGCGTTCTCGTTGCTCCTTGAGCTCTGCACTACGCTTCGCAATAGCAATCTTGGCACGCTCTTCTTTAGTCAGAAATTTAGGCTGTACATGAGCTATATCAGCATCTCCTGTTTGCAACTAATGAATTCGGGACTCGCCTTTGCAGCAGCATCACGCTCCTCCTTCTGTTTCTGTAGCAAGGACTCTATGGAAAGTGGCTCCGCTCGTGCTGCCATCACTCAATGTAAGACTCGGCGACCACGACTCACTGAAAGAAAGCGATTTCCGAATTTGGCGATTCAGATGGCACTTTGACTGGCACGTGCGCTGTGCGCTTTGACGAGCACGCGCCCATCGCGATCCGATCCAAGTACCACCATTGAGCTCTAGCTCGACAAACGGACAACGACCACGAGGATGGCGCCCCACATTGATTATCGTATACAGTCACCTCGTCCGGAGACTCCTGAGCCATCGTCCAGGCAGGGCAGGCGAAACACCCAGCTTGATGCCCAGTTGCTTGATGCTGACGGTGCAATCTCTGACAAGGTGCATCTCATTCGCAACCGGTGATATCAACCGATTTATGGCGTGTGCAGCTCGAAATCTGTCTTCGTCATATCTTTGCCAAGTATTGCACACCATGCTCGGCGCGTCCCCGAAAACAAGACACTATCACTCTCCTCACGCCGCCTGATGATGCTATTCTTGACACTACAGGGCTAGACGCGTGGGCACGAGACACGAATGGCGCGCCGTTTAGTGAAGAGACAAAAGAGGAGCTTAGAGAATTTTTGGACGTCAATGAAGAAGGCGCGCTGACGTGGGTATCCTCCCACTCTCGCATCGCTCACACTATTCTAACATAACGATGTGTGTGTGGTGACGCCAACCTATTCGATGCTGACCCTCGTGTTTATGTAGGTTCAAAGGTTTCATGCAGATATATCAGCTGCAAACGGAGAGTGATGAGGAAGAAACATGGAGAGATCTCGTACGTGGAATTCTGCCTTTTTTCTTTTGCTGTTCACATTCCGCACTCAACCCTACGTTCCCAGTCAAATCATGGATTCGATCGCACCCTTACTCTCGTTTCAACGCGACGGGAGGATGAGTCTGAGAGTGCTCATACCCCTCTTTTTGTTTCATGTGCGTCAGCTTCATTTTCCGTATACACAAATACTGAACACTTCAATAGGACGATAACACAAAAACATCAACCTTGTATATACAAACTACAGAGTAACTATGACCTTATGACTTGAACCCTCACCTACGTTAGAGATTACATCACTCGGTCTGATCTTCGGACACGACTGATACCGCACATCTCAACTTCGTACCTGGATGATGTATGCATATTAGATATAATCTCATTCAGCATCTGCTCTTCTTCCTTCCGATGAAGATAACTTTTAGATGACAAAGGTATTATTGCGATTTGCAAAACTAATGACAATTGCCAAAAAAAAAAAAAACGTTGCGAAAGGTTCATGTACCGTGTGAATTATGATGTTCAGGCCGCAGCTCAACATCAAAGTCGTCAACAAACCGCATAATGGTGAACAGACACATCAGTAGTGATCTGAAGAGGGCCGCCCTGCGTCTCAAGGTTCGCGGACGTGATTCTGACAATGAAATCTGCCATATCACTGCCATATCACTCTCCACACTGTACCGTATTCAACGACGTCAACGCCGCACCGGAAATGTTGCAAATGCACCTGCAATTGGTTGTGGCCGCCCACGAAAACTTATGCATATCGATTGCCAGTATCTTGTTCACCTCGCACGTCATAAACCCACCCTCTTCTTGGATGAGTACAATCAACGTCTTGCTGAATATCGCTATCTTCCTGCATCAATTGCAACTATTCACCGAAGCCTCACTCGTGCAGGACTCAACCTCAAACATGTACAGAAACTCGCATCTGAAAGGAAACCGCTTGTCCATGCAGGATTCATCCGTCGTATCAGTCAGTACCCCTGGGAGCCCATTACTTGATCACTCTGGATGAGGTTTCAAAGGATAACAGGACATATGCACGTATGTGGGGAAGGGCTCCTCATGGTGAACGCGCGGAGAAGTATAATCCATTTGTTCAAGGAAAGGTTCTCGATGCTGGGTGCTATGGCATTGGATGAGGGTATTATAGCGAGTATGCTGAGGTCAGGGTATACACGACTCTGAGTTGCACATAAATGGCTGTAGTTCACACACTGCACCGCAAACTTTTTTTTTTGGCAATTGTCATTAGATTTGCAAATCGCTATAAGTGGGTGACAACGATTTCAACGCCTGGAATTGATGTATTCTCAAACATGCCATTCACTTGACCGCCCCTGTGACACCATCCCACCTTCCACGCCACACTTCCACACCCTCCCATTCTTTAGCATCCCATCCCATACCAACACCGGCGCGCCTTAGCTTCTTGTCGGGGATGCGCTGGAACATGAGTCCCCACTCCTCACCAGCACGTGTGAATGCGGTTGTGATGAGCGTGGGGTCGCGCCTCTCGATGGCAAGATAGATAACCGGGGGATTATGAGTTGGAGCCCTGGAGAAGTTAGACGATATGGAAGGAGATGTTACACTTGAAGGTGGTGGCGTAAGGGATGATGCATGTGAAAGAACAGACAGCGCATGGATTGTCTTGAATATCGGCGTAATAAGCGCCACATCATAGATCGTATCACTCGACACGATCAGGTCAAATGGTGGACCAAGGACATCCTGGCCATCATCACTCCTTGTCACAGCTGGTGATGTGATCGAGCAATGATCATCCCATGTCCATCCCTTGGGGTCAATAGCCCAGTCCAGCTCACGCACGTGCACGCACCCAGGGACAAGACGCGCATTTGCGTTGATGTTGGTACGCAACACGGACGCGCAGACGTGTGCGGTATCTGTGGCAAGAACATCATATCCCAGGGAGGCGAGCACAAGGCTGGATTCCCCATGAATATGAGATGCGTTATCTACCTCACGGGCAATCACACGCACGCCATAAGGCCGATTCCGCTGCCCAACTCTATGGCCTTCGGGCGTACTGTAGTAGTGCTCTTGGATTTACCCTTGAATTGGGCGGCGAGGAAGGTAGAAAGGACTTGGGCACCGAGCCACAGGGCCGTACCATTACTTATACCATCATCTCGCTGGACAAGATGGAATGAGATGTCATTAAAAAGATAATCGAGGAGTGGCAAGTGTTTGGTGTGGTGAGCTGGTGGGGTATCCGACATGAAAGAACATTAATCATTTGATGGATAGTTCACTTAGATGCTTAGTCACCTAACCCCTAATGTTGTCTGACTTCTAAGTAGAAGCCTGCGACGGCGCAGCAGTAATTTTCAAATCTGCAAAAACACAGGTTGGTCTCGTGTATAGCTTTCGCCAATATTGGACATACGTGTCTCAGGTGTCTGTGATGTCTGGTCAAGATTTTGTGCACCTTCCCAATCTCACAAGCAGTTGATATTTGCGCTATCGAGCATCCAAGTAAATGAAACAGGCCAGGAAAAACATTGCATTACAATGGTTTAGATACAGATATGATTAGCGGGCAGAAATGAGTGTGATATATATTGTGTGTGCGTGGATAGGTATGTAAATCTTGAAGCAATCGGTAACGGTGAAATTAGGGTTGAGCTGAGGAAGCAGTCAGTCATAGGTCAAATTAAACACTGCACGCATAAGACCTTACCGAGTTGTTCTTTGCAGCAGAACCAGAGTAACCTGGTGCAATGACAATGTGGCGGATTAGCGCTATCTAGAACGGAGACCTGCTTCAACTGGAGAGGCCACAAGAAGGACTGTTGGGAGGAAGGTGGCAGCAAGGAAAAAGAATGCGACCGTAGGATACCGGAACCCCGAAGCACGTGCAAGGTGCCCCGAGCCAGAGCCTGAACCAAGGTGGACACGGGAAGGAGGCAAGGGAGGCAAGGGAGGCAAGGGAGGCGCTTCGAGTTAGAGTCTGAATTGAGGCAGATGTGACGTTGTGTAGAGGGAGTTGGCGATAGCTGAAGGAGGATTGATGTCAGAATGCTCTTGCTCTTTCATTTCCGCAGGTGCAAAATCGTACCGTAAATTAGCAGGCGTGCAGAATGTGTTCTGGAGCCGCTCGACGAATATCAGCGAGAGTCATTGCCTAATCTGCAACCAACCAAGCAGCAAACTCCGGGGTGCGCTCCATGTAACAAAGGCTTCCCATCCCCAGTATAAAATACATTCCGCTGTTTCGACTGTACTATTTGATGTACAGATGAGCCTCTAAGTCTTAGTCCGATGTTGTGGAAGGTCCATAGGCGCAGTTGCGGGTAGCGCGGTGTGTTGCTGAATAATCGGTATTCCCTTGTTGATACTTATTTCCCAGGTGTTGGCGCCCCTGTGGACACTCCGAGTCTGCTGCTCACAATAATGTGGATGGAATCCTGGCAGAGTCTCATGGATGTTCGCAGTGAGGAAGACAGGATAGGATTCAATGAAGATCCTCTCTCAGTTATCTGGGCTAAAAATGCATGGGGTCCCAAGCTAGGTTGGCATGATCCGGTCATAATGAATACAGTAAGCCATGATTAGCCAGTCCCAACTTTCGCCACCACTGACTTGCTCATTTTTGTGCTCGATGAAGCTCATCCAAGTACTGCAACTTCTAGGCATTCTGTGGACTGTCAATGGAGAACAAGGCCATGAGGAGCAAAGGTGGGGCATGCCTGCAGATCATATCCTGGATGAGGATGTAGTGTCAGACCTTGAACGGGTTATGCCAGTGGTTCTGAAGGTGGCAGAAGGCCATGGGTATAACCCTCAGTCACGCTTCTGCTTTTTGTTGGTTGAAGGTCCGGATTTCACCAATCCTAAGATGGCCCCACGAGACCATGAAAACTGTGTTGCACGCTTATATCGATTCCTATCATTGGTCCTTTGGGCTTTCCTCCGCCACAGTCATATCGATCCATCTCTTCAAGAGCCACGCAGAGTCGCCTCCTTTGCCCACACTTTAATTGAACGTCGCAAACCAGATATTGTCTTGCTTCATTGTGTCCACAACCAATGCACAAAGCCCAAGTGGGCTCATATAGCTAGTATAGGTAAGAATTGGATAATATGTGGCTGTATTTAACTCACATCGCCTGTAGGAGAAGTCAAGTATGCAGGTAAAACGGAACTCCGAGAGTCAGCATTGCGCTATGTGATGGATCAGAGTTGGTTTTTGATGACATCATCTTATTCCCGTCGATTCTGTCTGGGCATCACTCAGTGTGGCCCTCTCTTTGCTATCTGCCTTACCGATCATGGTGGAAATTACTCCACTTTGGATCTCGATGTCTCTAAAAAAGATTGCACTGCACTGTTCCTACAGGCAATCGGTCACCTCACCCTTGCTTCGGATGTAGATGTTGGTGACGATCACAATTTCCAAACCTTTCGAGGTTCTTACGATATGACTTTCCCTAATGCTAAGGGCTACCTCCGCTCCATCAGGAAAAAGCCCTTGGCTGTATAGTGCTATATAGACAAGTCCATTTTATAGAGCGCGCTATAGCACTATATAGAGCTCTATAGCTACTATAGCCACTATAGCCACTATAGCACAATTCTATAGTGGCTATAGTGGCTATAGT
>CAKNEV010000175.1:0-60284 GCA_930272055.1 Rhizopogon roseolus
AGGACTATGATAGAACTTGCATGACGTGTGTATTAGAATTGCACAGATATCATGCACGAGTATGACAGTATCTGGTGCTTATCGCAGACATCGCAGAGGCTATCCAAATTATCACCAGAATTCGCAAAAAGGGGACAACTCACAAGAGCAAACGTGAGATTAGGTTACAACAAAGAGTGTATGATACAGATAATCGTTTGACTAAAATCATGCCACATATGCAAATGTATCTCTCGTGCCATCCACTCGCTCAATGTATTCCTTCTCCAACAGCGTATCGATCGCCTAAGAACTGGATAAGCTAACATTTCAGTAAAGAAACAAGGAGTTCTGACCTTCTTGATATCAGGGATCTTTGGTACGAATCGTTGCGAAATCTGTGAAATCACCTCCTGGATCAAGGGCTGGTTCTTCATCGTCTTGCGCGCCTTCATGATTCGGACGATCGTGGCCTGAACCACGTATTTACGATCGTCGTCGACGGTCTTGAGCATCTCCGAGGACTCAGCCTTTACCTCAGCCTTGATCGGCTGATTCGAGTTCACCCGGATTTTCTTGGACTTGAAGTCTGACAGGCGTCCATAAGAATTGAGAAATGCGAAACGAGATAGGCTTACTGGGATTCAAATCATATTGTTCGGCTTTTTCATTGATCAGAACCTTGACCTTGACCAAGAGTGCCAACACCTGCGATAATATTTCCTTGCTGATAGCCGTCGCAGCAATTAGCTCTTCTAATGACAGCGTGTCATGTTTGTTATACTGCAGGAGCACTGCCATCTGGTAAGAATTGGTCATCAGGATGTACTTCTGATTCAGATAGTTCTTCCTGAGCTCGTTCTTCGAGTAATTCCACAGCCACGTGAGTTTGCGACCAGAATGCTTCGTCTGGTAGTACTTGGAGAAGCGGTCATATGTCGATAGAATCTCGGGAGGGATGATGAAGTCGTTATTGGGTGCGCTGAGTGGCCAGAAGTTCGTACCAAGAACCATGATGGAGAAATTAATGTCCATGTCATCATGGTTCTGCATGTGGGAGTGCTGTCGAATCAGCACATGCTCACAGTTGCTGATGAGCTGCTTTCGCGTCTCATTGTTCAGGTATCGGTCGACGCGATCCTCCTCCTCCTTCAGGCGTTCTTCGGCCTTTTTCAGGTAATCTGACACACTGCTCTCCGCAAGGAACGCTTCAGACTCCTGCTCGTAATACTACTTCTCCGTGGCGTCTAGGAACGGTACCTCCAGATGATCCTTGTAGACATCAATCGAACGATGGCATTTACGCAAACGTAATTCGCGAGAGGCAAATTGGACAGACCAAGGGCTTAGCCGTGGCGAATATTCATGCTCAGAATGTGTAAGTTGGTTTACTCAACCGCCAAATATGAACTTGAAGCCTCAACTTTCAAACCGCCAATAGAGGGGCGCTGTGCAAACCTCGTGGACCCCAAAGTGCTACGAATCAAACAACATAAGGCTGGTTGCGAGCGGGAGTAACAAAACTGGCCGGAAGATAAACGCATGCAAGCTAAATACAGCCGAAACATCACGCTCATAATCTTCCTAGTGTCCACGGGGAAAGCATATACAGTCAAGGAACCTGTTGCAGGAGCCTTGTATCGAGTCCGAATCTGAGGAACCATCGGGGGTGAGGCTTCCTGCAAATTGCGAAGATTGACGTCGATATCCAGCGATAGATTGCGATGATACCCCTGCTTGTCCCAGCGATGATGTATTCCCGTGTGCAGGATGTCCATGCAAAAATGGACCCGCTTGTGACGAGCTGCTTGCTTGAGCGGCGGTAGTAGAAGCACCGGTCACAGGAGTCGATAGCTTTGCCTTACGTTTCGGCTTCCGTGCCACATATCCCTGTTAGTTCCGTCTCTAATAGGAACCAAAATGTACATGCAATATGACTGAAGCTTACCTGCTGCTTGCGACAAGCGTATACGACCTCGCGAGAGGGGCCGTATAACATCTGAGTTGTGGCATTCTTCCCTCGAGCACGCAGAACCTTCCAGAATGTGCGATTTTCATTGGTGTCTACGACCTCGCGAGAGGGGCCGTGTGTCATCTGAGTTGTGACATTCTTCCTTCGAGCACGCAGAGCCTTCCAGAGTGTGCGATTTTCATTGGTGTCAAACTCGGCGGTGGAAGATGCAACGTCAGGCGGAAGGGTCTCTGCATCGGCAAGTACTTGTTGTCGTCTTCCTTTGTTCTGTTCGGCGGCACCTGGCAGCATATTGGCGGAACACTAATAGCCCCTCGTGTTGAGGTGCCAGTGCACTACTAAAGGCGAGATGGGACTTACATCGGGTAGGTTAACATCCTTGTTACACTCTTCTCCGACTCTCACTTTCCCATCTGGTGTTGATCCGGTTGGTTCGTTTTTCGCGGGAGCCTCTAAGGGAGAGGGTGGTGAACGAGCACGTCTTGTAGGAAAACCGGACTTAAGGCGTTCTTTCAATTGCACGGCCTTCTTAGACGGCATGCGGAGTAGAGAGGGGACGAAGGAGACATCCCAGAACCGACATGTGCGGGAGGGGCCAGACGGTAACAAATGAAGCGACGAATGAGAAGGCTAATGAGTATTAATTGTCAGTGCTAGTGCTCTTGCATGACCGAACACAGGTTTACCTCGAAGAAGTTATCATATGGATTATCATGCCCGTCCCCTATGCCATCACCTCCGGGTCGCGCAAAAGGGTTCGTGGCATCAACATCATGATTCGGCATACGCTCCTTAAACCGACCAGTGAGGTCTTTTCTGAGACTCGTATCTATAGAAAACAGGTAAGCGGCCAGAACATGATGGACAGGGTATAGATTATACCTGTAAATATTTTCTGCAGCTTATTGGTGTACTCGACACCGCAAGCCTCTTCCAATTTGGAAATCATGCTAGCCTCGCTCTCGTCTGATGCAGAAACACCGTCAATCAAGCGCTTAGATAATTTCGCGGCATAGAAAGTCTGGAAGACGTCCTTGTCCTCGATGTATTTGAAAAGCACCATCTACAACACAGATAAGATGTTAAGCATGTGGCTAACAATCGGGGTACCTACCACGCGGTTGAGAGCACCTTCAAGGTCCTCCTCCTCAGCCATCTGGTTATTTTTGCGAAGTAGCATATCCACGCACTTCACAAGCAATTCCGGTGACTTTGTCGTCGATGAACTAGTTGCAGCATTGCGATTGACGACCTCCTTGCACGCCTCGTCGAGTGCAGCAACGAGCCCGGCCACCCCGCTAAAGCTCCTCGTAACTATTTCCGAGTGTTTGCGATGAACCTCCAGTAGTGTGTCCACGTATGCCTTCGGGTCTAATGAATCCACGCCATCTGATTGTTCAGCCAAGAGTTTCGCAACAGTAGCGAGACCTGTTTTCCTCACATGGTCCTCAAATTTCTTTGCCAGAGGCTCCAGGTCTTCCGGTGTGCGTGACAAGAATGCGTGCATCATTTGCAAATCGTCGTCTCTGTCAAACTCGTGCAAGTTCGGATGGCTCTCCCATATCAATCTAAAGTGCTGTCGGATCAGCACGTGAACAAGGTGCTCCCGCGTCTCAGTTTTCAAGTATCGGTCCACGCGATCCTCCTCCTCCTTCACTCGTTCTTCGGCCCTTCTCAGATAGTCAGATAAAGTGCCTTCGGCAAGAAGCGGTTCGGGCTCCCGCTCGTAATACTTCTCCGTGGCTTCCAGGAACGGTTTCTCAAGATGCTCCTTGTAGACATCAAAAGACACCTTGTTGATGTCCATCTCGTCAAGACCGAGCAACAGGAATGAATCAACCGCCTTTTTCATGACGTCCTGATCGATTGTCTCGCCTTTTCTTTCTCTCTCGATCAATCGGAGGATAGCACCAGTAAGCTTGCTCTGAACGTGGAGGAAGAAGTGGACTTTCCACTGCATGAGAGCAAGCTGTAAGAGGCGATGCATATCAATGACAGATCAGTGTGAAAATTTGAAAAGGGAGGACACACGGTGTACACAGGATATACTCCCTTTCGACCTTCATCTCGCTCTCGCTTCACCCAGTGGCGGTTGAGGAATGAGAACAATCGATTGATGTAGTTGGCTCCTGTCGTGTATCTATCCCATTCAGCGGCATAGTATCGTAGGAGGGCTTCATCTTGAAGGCTATCGGATCGCTGGAAGAGAGGAGATATGATTGATCGTTTCGTGAGATCAGAGGAAACGAGTCAACGTACATCCTTGAGCTGCTTGAGATGAACAATGAAATATCGAATGAGGTTGTTGTACAAATCCGAGCCCATCAGGTTTGCCCCTGCTGTTGAAGAGTCAGTCTGAGGTGTTATCTCATCCGGAAACTGGTCAGTGTTAATGAAACTTACTTCGGTTGCTTCCACCATCAGTGTCACCGGTGGTATTAGGCATGCGCGAGGACGTGCAGTAGTTGTATACTACAGTATACAAGGACGTGTATTGGGGGAAATCAATTTGGAGATTTGTCGCGGCCATGATTTGGTTCAATCCACGTTCGATGAAAGCCCATGCTGTTGCAAGATCCGCAGTCGCAGGCAGCATGGGACGAAGGACATTGGGCGCAGCGGCTGATGCTATTGAAGTCGACATAATGGTGGCCGAGTGCAAAGGATCTGTGTTGATATCGTGGGCCTGAAAGGACTTGCGGCTGCGCTTTCGAAAATACAGTGGTGATACGGGTCAACGAGCGCCAACTGCAGATTCTGCTACGAGGGCCAGGAACATGGACAACTTCGATATCTGCAGTACTTGTAAAACATTGGAGCCTTCGTACCCTAGGACAGTGCCTCGGCGGAAGCTCCGCCGTGCGTCCTCGGCGTGGTCGCTGTGCGGCATACTTTTCCACAAGTCTAAGTTTTGTCAAATGCTGTCCTTATCGCAGACATCGCAGAGGCTGTCCAAATTACCCGGTGGATATGCCGTCTTCGACTGCCCCAGCATGTCGAGAATCTGATGCAGTGCGAATTATGGCTCATACTGGACATTGTAGTTTGAGGGCAAGTGACCATGGCTGCTCCTGCCAGAATTTGCAAAAAGAGGACAACTCACGAAAGCAAACGGACCGATTAGGTTACAACAAAGAGTGTATGATACAGAGAATTGTTTGACTAAAAATCATGCTACATATGCAAATGTATCTCTCGTGCCATCCACTCGCTCAATGTATTCCTTCTCCAACAACGTATCGATCGCCTAAGAACTGGATAAGCCAACATTTCAGTAAAGAAGGAAGGAGTTCTGACCTTCTTGATATCAGGGATCTTTGGTGCGAATCGTTGCGAAATCTGTGAAATCACTTCCTGGATCAATGGCTGGTTCTTCATCGTCTTGCGCGCCTTCATGATTCGGACGATCGTGGCCTGAATCACATATTTACGATCGTCGTCGACGGTCTTGAGCACCTCTGAGGACTCAGCCTTGACCTCAGCCTTGATCGGTTGATTCAAGTTCACCCGGATTTTCTTGGACTTGAAGTCTGATACGCGTCCATTAGGACTGAGAAATGCGAAACGAGATATGCTTACTAGGATTCAGATCGTATTGTTCGGCTTCCTCATTGATCAGAACCTTGGCCTTGACCAAGAGTGTCAGCACCTGCGATAAGATTTCCTTGCTGATAGCCGTTGCAGCAATCAGTTCTTCTAATGATAGCGTATCATGTTTGTTGTACTGCAGGAGCACTGCCATCTGGTAAGAACTGGTCATCAGAATGTACTTCTGATTCAGGTAGTTCGTCCTAAGCTCGTTCTTCGAGTAGTTCCACAGCCACGTGAGTTTGCGACCAGAATGCTTCGTCTGGTAGTATTTGGAGAAGCGATCGTATGTCGATAGAATCTCGGGAGGAATGATGAAGTCGTTATTAGGTGCGCTGAGTGGCCAGAAGTTCGTACCAAGAACCATGATGGAGAAGTTGATGTCCATGTCATCATGATTCTGCATACGCTCTTTAAACTGATCAGTGAGGTCTTTGCTGAGACTCATGTCTATACAAAGCAGGTGAGCGACGAGCACGTGATGAATAGAGTGTGGATTGTACCTGTAAACATTCTCTGCAGCTTATTGGTGTACTCGAAACCGCAAGCCTCTTTCAGTTTAGAAATCATGCTAGCCTCGCTCTCGTCCGATGCAGAAACACCATGAATCAGGCGTTTAGATAATTTCGTGGCATAGAAAGTCTGGAAGACGTCCTTGTCCTCGATGTATTTGAAAAGCACCATCTACAACGCAGATAAGATATCAAGTATGGGGCTAACAATTGGGGTACTTACCACACGGTTAAGAGCACCTTCAAGATCCTCCTCCTCAGCCATCTTGTTGTTTTTGCGAAGTAACATATCCGCGTGCTTGGCGAGTAACTCTGGTGACTTTGTTGTCGACGAACCAGTTGCAGCATTGCGATTGACAAACTCTCTGCATGCCTTATCGAGCGATGCAACGAACCCGGCCTCTCCCCTAAAGCTCCTCGTAACCGTTTCTGAGTTTTTGCGATGAACCTCAAGTAATGCGTCGACGTATGCCTTCGGATCCAATGAATCTGCACCCTCTGATCCTTCGCCCATTAATTTCGCAACAGCGGCTAGACCCGCCTTCTTCACATGCTCTTCAAATTTCTTTCTTAGAGGCTCCAGGCCTTCTGGTATGCGCGATAATAGTGCGTACATCCTCTGTAGGTCCTCGTCTTTGTCAAAATCGAGCAAGCTTTGGAAGCTCTCCCACATCAGGTGGGAGTGCTGTCGAATCAGCACATGCTCGCACTTGCTGACGAGCTGCTTCCGCGTCTCAGTGTTCAGGTATCGGTCGACGCGGTCCTCCTCCTCCTTCAGGCGTTCTTCGGCCTTTTTGAGATAATCCGACACACTGCTCTCTGCAAGGAATGCCTCAGACTCCTGTTCGTAATACTTCTCCGTGGCGTCCAGGAACGGTGCCTCCAGATGATCCTTGTAGACATCAAGGGATGCCTTGTTGATGTCCGTCTCGTCAAGGCCCAGCAAAACAAACGAATCAACCACCTTCTTCACAAGGCCCTGATCGATCGTCTCGCCATTTCGTTGGCGCTCGATCAATCGGAGGATAGCACCAGCAAGTTTGGTATGCTTGCTCTGAACATAGAGGAAAAAATTCGATTTCCACTGCACCAGGGCGAGCTGGAAGAGGCGATGCGTGTTAGTAATGACCAAGGAAAGTGAAAGAGGGGGAACTCACGGTGTACACAGGATATACTCCCTTTCGACCTTCATCCCGCTCTCGCTTCACCCAATGGCGGTTTAGGTATGTGAACAATCGATTGATGTAGTTGGCTCCTGTCGTGTATCTATCCCATTCAGCAGCGTAGTATCGTAGGAGGGCTTCATCTTGAAGGCTATCGGATCGCTGGAAGAGAGGAGATAGGATTGATCGTTCGTGAGATCAGAGGAAATGAGTTAACGTACATCCTTGAGCTGCTTGAGATGAACAATGAAATATCGAATGAGGTTATTGTACAAATCCGAACCCATCAGGTTTGCCCCTGCTGCTGAAGAGTCAGTCTGTGGCCTTATCTCATCAGGAAACTGGTCAATGTTGATGAAACTTACTTCGGCTGCTTCCACCAACAGTGTCACCGGTGGTATTATGCATGCGCGAGGATGTGCAGTAGTTGTATGCTACTGTGTAGAGGCTCATGTACTTGGAGTAAGAGACACCAGTCTGGAGTTTTGTCATGATGTGGTCCACTCCCTCCTCGAGGAAAGCCCATGTTGTTGCAAGATCCGCAGTCGCAGGCGGCATAGGGTGGAGAACATTGGCCGCTGCGGCTGGCGTTGAAGACGACATGATAGTGGTCGTGTGTAGAGGACTATTGTGGTGAGTTGCTGTTGGTGTTAGGCGCGGCTGTCACTCGGTGGCGTTTGTCTTTCTGGTCACACATATTACAAGAAATATGTTAAGCTTCAATAGCAAATGGGTAATGGGTAATTGTAGTATTATGATATTGTCATTGCATTAGACCTTCACTCCCATGTGTATCGAGGCAATACCTCCCCAAAGATCTGTCCATGCACCGCCATCAAAGTCCCCTCCTGTGGAGAATCCTGCATCTCTGATCATCTGCGCAAACTCAGGCTGGCTTGGAAATTTGCGAATAGACTCTACCAGATACTGGTACGAGTCCCGGTCGTTAGCTAGGATGGTTCCAAGTAGCGGGATGACCGTAAAGGAGTACTGGTCGTACAGTCTACAGAATAGGTTAGGATAGGATAGCAAGTGAAATCAAAGTCACTTACGTATTCAGTAGCGGATTATTGACCTTGCTGAATTCAAGGCAAGCGAAGGTTGCGCCAGGCTTGAGAACCCGATAGGCCTCACGTAGCACGGCAGGAATGGATGTGCAGTTGCGGATACCGAAGGCAATGGTGTATAAATCGTACGAATCATCCTTGAACTGAGAAGGAGGCAGCTCTTGTGCATTTGCTTCATGAAATGAAACCTGAGGTGCTGGCGGAATGATAAGGTTGAGTATGTCGCAAGCACTATATAACTCACTGTTGTGGTACATCGTCTTTTTGAACCTCGTGAACCCCTCCTTGAGCATTTGCGCATTGATATCCACAATCTCCACGGTGGTCTCTCTGTCTGCGTAGTTCTCTTTGGCATGATCTAGAATACGGAGAGCAATGTCGCCTGTCCCTCCTGCAACGTCAATACACCGAAGGGGACCCCTGCGACCCGGTTTGAGTGTATCTATAAAAGAGTCTTTCCATAGCCTGTGCACACCCAGAGAGCTTGCGTCGTTCATTAAGTCATATTTCGAGGCTACAGAGTCGAAAACACTCTTCACAAGTGATTCCTTCGACTCCTCCGGAACCGTCTTGAAGCCAAACGAAGTCGTCCGACCGGAAATATTTGGTGAGCCAGGTTGGGGATGGTTATGAATTAGACGGCATATCGATGGTTGAAGTTTACGAGGTACTCGCAATGACCTTGCTGCCTGTTGCATTTTTCGAATGGACGAGGAATTTGAACTGCAAGAAGCTTATGAGAACATTATGTAAGCGTCAAGTTTTTCCAGTCAACGGTTTCTGTTCAATGTCTTGTCTACGTATCCGTAAAATGCTGAAGCCACGGTTATCACTCTGCATCTCCCGCAGCTATGCGACTCGTATTGCAGAAAAGCCTCCTGCGCGTTTTCCAGATCCGTTGCTGAACAGTTCCAGCGCTGCTGTTAAAACACTCAAAGACGAGAACTTGACATTCATCCATCGACCTCCCCCGACAGCACCCTCACCACATTCAACAACTTTAGCTCCCGCTTCCCCTTTACTTAAGTCTCCAACACCACCCAATAAACATGCACCTATGCCGCCCTTGTTGCGGCCTTCGGCTTACAAGGCAGCACCATCGCGAATGTCGGACGAGGACATTACGCGGCTACGAAAGCTGAGGCTGTCTAATCCAGAAACCTACAGCCGTACTAAGCTTGCCAAAATGTTTAAATGCACGCCAAATTTTGTGTCTAAAGTTGCTGCTCTTCCGAGGCCCCAACGGAAAGAGTTCTCGAGGAAGATGGAGATGGAGCATGAGGCTGTGAGAGAGCAATGGGGAGAGAAGAAGGCTACTTTCGTCGCCATCAAGCAGAAACGCCGCGAATTCTGGTGATACCTGCCAAGGAGGGCATGACTGAATTCCTGGTTCGTTTTCCAGTGTTCTGACCAGTATATATCCATGACTCACTTTGACCAGGCTTCACCAGCGCGTGATGTCCTTCGCTTTCTTGTTTTCTGTTTTGCAGTATGGTCATACATAATACATTGGACCAGGAGAGCATAACGCAGCACGACCACGTTCGTGTCGCCTTGAACTTTTATGCGATCATGTTCTTTTAATCCTTATTCTGCATGCGTCGTGTGGATAGTTGACTGGTAAGCATGGTTATACTGTCTAAGCTCCATGCGGCGCCGGCTGCCAGCACCAAAGCTTTCCTGGAAATTTACCTAGTGGCGATGTTAGAACGAAGACTTGGTCCTATGCCACGTCAGGCCACACCGGGATTGACCCGCTGAGTATTGCGTCAGGAAGTGGATCTATTTTAGTCTCAAGTCAGACCACTACATAGGAAGAAGCTATTCATTTGGCTGGAATTCGGTGGGCTAATCTCGTAAGGGTGTAATATGGTGTCATCGACTCTCAACAAATTTATTCTGTCATAAGACATTCAGTGTGAGCAAGAGTGGATGATGTTGCTGGTCTGCAGTGGCAGTCTTAAGTTTCTTTGCTGCTGTTCAACTTTCATTATGGGAAGTGTCGGGTGTAACTATATGTAGATGATGATTTACGTTATAGGTTCCGTAGTCTTCCGAGTGACATCGTTCCACCTTCCCCCAGGTCAAAGGAATCTGGCCTAGTCAGGGCGAGATGAGTCGATTTCTGGACGGCCACCAGGACGCTGTTCCCCGTGGACCAATAACGTCCCATTAGCGCATCAGGTCGTACGAAAATTTCTGTGGCGACCCCAATCAATTGCTTACCGAGGAGTACAATTTTACCGTACCTCTCCTTTTATAAATTTCACCATTACAACACCCAAAAGCCCGTGATCTTTCCCCTCTTCTTCTGCAAATTCTGAATGGTTTATCGTGCCATTCGCCTTTCTTATAAAACACTAGTCCCCGCGTTTTATCGCCCACTGCCTCGTTTCCCCACTTCCAACTTACATACCATGTCTCCGGCTCGCTTCCCTCCCCACTTTGCTACCACGGATCATCGTCAGCGTTCTCTCTTGCAGCTTCGCTCCAAGCAGATTGCTCTTGAGAAATACATTTACCTTAATGGCCTCAAAGAGCGTGACTCTCATCTATTCTACGACATCTTACTTGAGAACATGCAAGTAAGCAAACCCTCATTGCTCGTGCAAAACCGGCACTGAGGTGTTATAGGAAATGATCCCGATCTTGTATACACCAACTGTGAGGTCTTCTAAAATCGGGTCGTGTGACCATACTTAAGAAGTGTCCTCCAAAGGTTGGAGAAGCCTGCGTCAACTACTCTCATATCTGGAGGAGACCCGAGGGTCTATATGTCTCCATTCAGGACAAAGGTCGCATTCGTGATGTTTTGGCTACTTGGCCAAATCTCAATGACGGCCGCATAGCTGTCGTCACAGATGGTATGCCAGTTTCACGCCCGATGTTACATAACTGATCCAATTACGCAGGTTCCCGTATTCTTGGCTTGGGTGATCTTGGCGCAAATGGCCTGCCCATCAGTATCGGGAAATTGTCAGTGTTTGCACTTTTCCACAGGATCTCTCACTAGAATACAGCCACGCAGGGATCTCTACGTCGCTGGAGCCGGTATCAAGCCATCGTCTACTGTAGGTCCATACCCATACTGATAACATCTTATGTACTCAATTGACCCTGGTCAGGTCCCAATCTGCCTGGACTTGGGTACCAATACCCAACGATACCTCGATGATCCTCTATACATTGGTGTTCGCCGCCCACGACCGACGGGTCCAGAAGTTTGTTGCCTGCGAAGATATGTGTGTTCATGAACTGATACGCATTTCAGATGGACGAATTCATGGATGAGTTCATGGAGGCCATGAAGGAAGTCTTCCCCACGCTATTAGTGCAGTTCGAAGACTTCTCAACCGATAATGCATTCAAATACCTCGATCGGTACCGCCATCAGTATCGCGTGTTTAACGATGACGTCAGTTAATCTCAATCTTATTCTCTTCTTTATCTGTACTGATTCCTGCTGTGCAGATTCAGGGCACTGGATCCGTGATCTTGTCAGGCTTCACTAATGCTGCTCGTTTAGCTTCTACTGCTTCTGGACTCCCCCCATCAGATCACAAAATCTTGTTCTTCGGAGCCGGTTCTGCGGGTATTGGCGTCGCGAAGCAGCTGTTGTCCTTCTTTACCTTGTCTGGTCTGAGTCCTGAAGAGGCAAGATCTCGAATTTACGTGAGCAATGCCCCATCCGAGGGGTGTATAAAGTTGCTTAATAAACCTATTAGACTGTGGATTCCAAAGGCCTTATTGTTGCAGACCGGAAAGGTCTCCAAGAACATAAGAAATGTACGAAAATATGACTGCTGTTTTTCTGTAAACTAAACAACCATGGCAGTCTTTGCTCGCACTGATTACGATGGCCCTCCGATGACCAACCTGGTTGATATCATCAATTACGTGAAGCCAACCGCCTTGCTCGGACTGAGCACCCTCAAAGTACGCCTTTCCCAATAGCTTCGCTTTTTCAGATCCTCACTTCGTTTGTAGAACGCATTCTCCGAGCAGGTCGTCAGAGCGATGAGTGCTCTAAACAAGCGTCCCATTATCTTCCCCTTGTCAAATCCCGTCTCGCTATGCGAAGTGGACTACCAGGATGCCATTGAATGGTGAGTCAACAGAGCTCTCGCAGCATGATCGATGTTCATAATCCTGCCAACAAAGGTCCGATGGTAAGGTCATCTTCGCGTCGGGTAGTCCATATAAGCCCCTCTATCATGGGGGTGTTATGCACGAGCCTGGACAAGGGAACAACATGTACATCTTCCCCGGGATTGGCCTCGGTTCGATCCTCTCCAAAACTCGGCACATTTCGGATGCCATGGTCGAAAAGGCAGCGATCGCACTTGCTTCCTCCTTGACCGAAGAAGAGAAGGCTGCTGATCTCGTATACCCTCGTCTTGAGCGCATCAGGGATATCAGTGCCCAGGTCGCATTGGCTGTCATCAGACAGTCACAAAAAGAGGTAGGGGGGAAACATGCAATTCACACACGGGTGCGATACTGATGCGGTCTTTGTACTTGCCAGAAATTGGACGATAATGCTTATCTCCGCACTCTCCCCGATGCTGACCTTCTAGGACTCATTCACGACAAGATGTGGCAGCCACCTGCACTGCAGTTGCATTCGTTCACGCGGCTCTGAATGGAGCAGTCGCGATAGCGATGGTGTTTATGCGCTTCCGATGAGCCTGAGACAGTCCGAACTCCGGACGGAAGAGCGATGGAATGTTTTCGTGAACTATTGTCATTACATGCTACATATTTGCTTTCTTGCACGCCGATCCATTGCAATTGGTATTGTGGATCTAGATGTGTTATTGTAATCTATAGAAATTGATCCCTAAAAGAATTGTAATGATTTGGAGAAGTTTGTATGCTTTGCACGATGGTCCGAGTCGTGGTTATGTCAAGCATCTATTTTTTCGTCAATATGTGCTGGTGCTGCACCGAGTTCCGTTGATTTCCATTGCGCGATGCTGTACCGATGATTGACACCTTTTAGCGCAGGTAGACATGCAGATCCACCACATCCTCCCGTCTGCGGCATGGAGACAATATAGAAAACTTCTTTGACTCGCGAATGTAGCAGTGCCATGCTACACATGATGCATGGTTCATGAGTGATGAAGAGGGTTAGTCCAGTTAGCAGATAGTTCGTGCCGTTACTCGATGTGTCTGATATTTCAGGGCTGTTATCAGAAGGGGAAGCCACAGGCATCGATGAAGCAACCATAATATCGGAGGACGTTGATGCTCGGAAATCGGCCACCTCCCGGATGATGTTCATTGCGGCATGACGTAGAGGATGCCCAGTAGATGTACGCGTGTCTTTGGCTGTGAATGGCTGAGGTAATTGAGATTGAGCTTCATCTTCATAAGGCCTCGGCACGTGCGCTATAACCGGAAGCTGATAGAGTGAGCAAGCCAACTTCTGCAAGTTTTCAAACGACTCACCTCGCCACTTGATATTAGCTGAGCACTCTCTCGTAATATGTGGTTGATGGCATCACAAGCCCATCGAACTTTTGCAATAGACCATTTTTCAGGCTCCCATTTCCTCCGTGGTGCGTATACAGTAGGCCACAATGAATTTTTCAAAACAAGTGATGTTTGTGTTAAGGCGGGATTGCAGGGGACAGGGACCTGATAGGGATCCCCGAGATCGGCGTTGCTAGGGAGTAAAGGAGCAGAAGGCGAAACACTGAGAAGGAGCGTGGATATACGATCTATTTTCCGGATGCGTTTCAGGTGCGCTAGGGTATCGCTCTCTAGACCTGACCGTTTCAACCAACTATCGCCCGATGAGCATTGGTTAACAAGATTGGAACGGGAGACAATCTCACTTTAGCATCGTCGCTATGTGTTTCGAGTCCGGGATGTCAACCACCCATGCTTGCACTAAACAGCAGGTCACACTCTCAGCTTTTGTAAGACTGGGATGAACGTACTTGTTCTTAAGTCTTCTATATTCTCCTCTTCTTCATCTATTTGGAGCTTCTTCCAATTGAACGGAAGAGTATCACTTTCCAGGATATCGTTCGGATCGCCATGACCCTGTGATTCAGTTTCATCCGCTCCGCTATCCGCAGCCAGGATGTCGAAAAATCCAGATTGATTGTTTTGATCAAGCGGAAGTGGAGGCTGCAGAGTCTCCATGTCCACATCAAATCACACAGTGACTAAAAAAGGAAATGCACAGCATGACACATTTTGCGGATTATAATTTATTTATCGTTCACTACTCCTTTATTACATAATAAAAAACAATCACGCCCCCAATTTTATATTCGGTAAATCCGCTATCGCTGGTAATCTTTGATTTTGGTAGATCTGCACAAATTGTGCGTACATACCATCAGTTACAGCAATGACTTGGTGCACAATTACGACACTGAGCTGCACAGGACGATGATAATATTTGTCATGCTATGCATTTCCTTTTTGAGTCACTGTACACTCCCTTAGAACACTGGCGAACGAGCCATGGCGCCTCCTCTATCTCCTCGACCACGGCCTAGGATCTTGCTTATATCACTAATACCAGTGGCTTCATGGTTTATCGTTCGGCCCTTGCTTGATCCACTGCCTCAACTTCCAGCCTTATGGGCGTCTGTTGGATTCTCCATATTTGCATTCCTTGCAGCGTTTTATCTGGTCCCTGCACTTGGACCAACTTTCGTGAAAGCCAACCTGAAAGGAAAGGACCTCTTGAAGGTCTACTCTGACCCTATGTCCGTATAATTGCATGAGGTTAAGGATGACTGCTGACGTGTCTCAAGACCAGAGAGTCAAGGCCTTGTCTGCGCGTCAATATACATCCTGCTATTAATCCTCTTTATTCCTTTTCCTTTCTCCACTTCCCTCGCGAACCTTTCAGGCAGTGGAAACAAAGTAGAAGGCTTGCTGGGCACCGCCTCTCTACATCATGAGGTTAGTACCTCCTTAAATGTCGAATGAAAGGTTTGTGTAACGCGCGACACAGTTATCCGTATATCTATCGTCCTTGTTATCGCTCTTAATGGCCACGCTACTGGGATTCCTTGACGACGTATTCGATATTCGATGGAGGCATAAGCTGCCTATCCCGCTCATTGCTGCCATACCGCTTTTGATGGTCTACTATGCGGAAGGAGGGAATACTCATGTTGTTGTACCCCTTCCTCTTCGACCAGTCTTTGGCCTTCTTGTTAACCTAGGTCGGTAATTTTCAATATATCACCGACCATGATATCTCAGTCTGCCTTTAGGTCCCTTGTATTATCTCTACATGTCACTGCTCTCGACGTTCACGACCAACAGCATCAATATTCTAGCTGGAATCAATGGCTCTGAAGTTAGCCAGGCATTGATAATTGCTATTTCAGTTATTATCAACGATCTTTTATATCTGCCGTTGCCGTTTGACTTCCGTATACCCTTGCACCTTCTCGGTAGTCAAGCTGAAGTGGAGGTTGGTGGTGCCTGGCATGCAGGAATGGCCTATGGAAGTAGTGAACTCGTTGCGAGACACCTCTTCAGTTTGTACTTCATGCTTCCTCTTGTAGGTGTCTGCCTTGGATTTATGTACCATAACTGGTGAGTTTAATGCTTCGTTTCCTTCGAGTTTTGTATCTCTGATCACGCACATTCTTAGGTATCCTGCACGCGCGTTCCCCGGAGACACGCTTTGTTATGTCACTGGAATGGCCTTTTCCGTAGTTGGAATACAGGCACACTTCTCCAAGACGTTGCTCCTATTCTTTATTCCCCAAATCTTCAACTTTCTATTATCATGCCCTCAGCTCTTCGGTCTCGTGCCGTGCCCTCGGCATCGCGTGCCAAGGTTCTACCGTCATCTCTGAGCTACGAAACCGCCACTGACCAACGTATGATATCCCTAGATTTGACCCGGATACCAATCTGCTACACCCTTCAAAAACCATATTTGACAAACAGCCTCCTAGCAAGCTCGCGTCCATTGTCCTCCGCGTATTGGCCACGCTCGGTCTTACAGAACTAGCTGTGAACCCAGCAAGCGGAGTTGTCCATGAAGCTACCAATTTGACCATCCTCAATTTCCTACTCTTGCGTCTGGGTCCGATGAACGAGAAGAGGCTCGTTCAGGTACTTATATGCGCTCAGGTGTGACGATTCAAAATTATCCCACTCATTACATTACTGAAGCTGGCATTTTGTCCTGGTCCTTTCATGATAGGTCACAGGCAGTATCCTTGCTTTCACCATACGTTACGGTTTAGCTGGCCTCCTCTATGATGGCGACAGGCGGTGACGCATACATGTACTGATTACACCGATTTACATAATAATACAAAGGCTTTCTTGTCGCGCACCTATGATGTGACGTTTACTGAGGGCATGTGAGAACATCACACACTCGTTGCGGCCAGCGATGTGCTTATGTTTCTGAGTGTCAAGGAACCTGAGGAAGGGGAAATGAGGGGGGTTGTTATCTTAGTAGTTTGATACGTAGGAATATATCATCGCGTTCAAATGAAGGTGATTTGTGGCATGCGGGCTCCCGCCAATAACGGTGTGCTGCTTAAGGTGGCACTGATCGTGACTCGTGAGCGGGATGACAGGTGTCAATCACCTAACCGAACAGTATCATATTAATCATGATATAGCAACGACTGCGATCAACAACACAGTGCATGTCGGCCGAATGGCGACCGTGGCTCCATCAGGCTACAGCGACTTTCACCCAAGTCCGTCCGTTGAAAGTTGAGAAAGTCCGTATAACGCCGCCATTGTTCTACGGGAGATAGAGCGTAATAGCGGAATCACATTCATGAAACTTCGTAACTCCATTCTTCCGGTCATGTATAGGTTGTTATCGCCTAGCGGTATGAATTTGCGCCCCGGTCGGTGTGTAGGGGTTCCAGGTTCCATAGTCGGAATCACATGTTCTCCATATTACCTCGCCATGGATATACACAAAAGAGAAATTTTCCGTTTACCTTTTAGCGACTCCCTATTTCTTATTCCTGCTACCCCCCAGCCTTCTTCACTGCTATGACATACGCTGAGCGCGCCGCTTTCCAGGCCGAGGTCGCCGAGGTCGAACGGTGGTTCCAGGTGAGCCCCTTTACCGTAGGACGTGAACTATAGTATTGAACAATATGAAGAGCCCACGTTTCGCAAGAGTAAAGCGGCCCTATACCGCAGCTCAGGTCGTCGCAAAGCGCGGGACAATCCCAATTAAATATCCTTCTGAGATTCAAGGGAAGAAGCTCTTCGCCCTGCTCTCAGAGCACGCCAAGAATGGCACACCATCTCACACATACGGAGCGTAAGTGACCGTCACACGATACTTTGTATGATGACGTTGATGGGATGGCGTACAGTCTAGACCCTGTACAAGTTACGCAAATGTCGAAGTACCTCGAGACGATATACGTTTCTGGTTGGCAATCCTCCAGTACGGCTTCGTCGACCAATGAGCCTGGGCCCGATCTTGCGGGTATGAACTCTTACTCCACCAATTATATGTTTTCATATATATTTGCGTTCAGATTACCCCGCGAATACCGTTCCTAACAAGGTTGAGCACCTTTTCATGGCACAGCTATTCCATGACCGCAAGCAACGCGAGGCTCGCTCGAATATGTCTGAGGCAGAGCTTGCTGCCACTCCGTCCATCGACTACCTTCGCCCGCTTGTTGCCGATGCTGATACCGGACATGGTGGCCTCACTGCAATCATGAAGCTCACAAAGATGTTTGTTGAAAAAGGTGCAGCTGGTATCCATATTGAGGACCAAGCACCGGGCACGAAGAAGTGCGGACACATGGCGGGCAAGGTTCTTGTACCCATATCTGAGCACATTAACCGTCTCGTCGCCATTCGTCTCCAATACGACATCATGGGCGTCGAGAATTTGGTCATTGCTCGGACTGATTCAGAAGCTGCTACCCTTATTACCTCAAACATTGATGATCGCGACCACCCCTTCATTCTCGGCTGCACGAACCCGAACCTCCCGCCTCTTGCGAATGTCATGACTGACGCCGAGAATACTGGCAAGTCTGGCGATGATTTGCAGGCGGTTGAGGACGCTTGGACTACGTCTGCCAATTTGCAGTTGTACTCGGAGACCTTGGCTAATGCTTTGAGTGCACAAGGTGCATCGAAGTCTACCGTTGACCGATTCATCTCTCGCGTTTCGCACTCGTCTTACCCTCAAGCCGTAGTCATCGCACAGAGAGAATTTGGCCTCAAGTCTGTACCTTACTGGGACTGGGACACTCCCAGGACACGGGAGGGTTTCTATCGCTACCAAGGTGGCACTCTATGTGCAATTCAACGTTCTATCGAGTTCGCACCTTATGCCGATGCCCTGTGGATGGAAACCAAGAAACCGATCTTGTCTCAAGCTCGCGAGTTCGCGCACGGCGTCCACGCTGCACGCCCGGGTCACTGGTTGGCGTACAACCTCAGTCCTTCGTTCAACTGGGAGGCCGCTGGCCTCACTACCCAGGACATGAAAGATTACGTCTGGGAGCTCGGTAAACTCGGCTTCGTCTGGCAATTCATCACGGTCAGTTCTTGAACCATCAAGTAATTTGTAAACTTGAACTCATTGGATCCTCCATATCAGCTCGGTGGCTTGCACTCTAATGCATACATCAGTGACCTCTTCGCTCGTTCATACGCGACGGAAGGTATGAAGGCCTATGTCGAGATTATTCAAAGAAAAGAACGCGAAATCAGCTGTGATGTCTTGACGCATCAAAAGGTTGGCCACTTTTACATCGTACGGCACGTTCCGAAGCTAACAATTCAACAGTGGAGCGGTGCTGATTACGCTGATAATCTCATAAAGACTGTCACCGGCGGTGTGTCTTCCACAGCAGCGATGGGCAAGGGTGTCACAGAAGACCAGTTCAAGGCCAAACTGTGATCCACCTATTGCTACACCCCGCACGTTCTATCTCCATTGCATGTACAAAATCTACATACAAATATATCAGGATTATCATTTGTATCGTCGTCCGGAGCTATGCTCTGACTCTAGTTTCATCTCTTTATCGGTGCAGACATACTATAGTCTATCACACGTCCTCTTTATCCACGCGGTCGGCATTTGCCGGCGATTGATCACTGCAAAGCATTCCGATTCAGATATAAGTGCGGGCAAGACTCGGACTCCAGAGAGACTACTGCGCATACATCGGAGAATCACAGCTTCAAGACCTACGACGCGTCGGAAGAAACGATCTGTGATGAGTTCAGACGATCGCGTACGAGTAGCTGCTTCCTTCGTCCTTCAATCACCACCAGGAGAGATCAACGATGTCTTGAACGGTACTTAGCACTTACAGTGTCTGTTCCTCCATACAATACTGATTGGGCATTCTATGTACAACCTCGCGCAGATGTCCGTGTCATTGTAGATGACGATGCGGGATTAGAAGAAAGCATCCTTCCCGCCCTTAGAGAGTATAACCTCGCGCAGTTCACAACGGTCGACGTGCCAGGTGAACATCATCAGGTCAGTATTTACCTTAGCGTGTTAGGATATTGTTATTCAATGAATCTTTTTCTAGACAATAATCAGCGAATTTGCACGTGTACCTGGCACCGAAGAAGAGCGCTATCTGGACCCGCGATCCAAAACGTCTTTTATTTTCAATCACTTGACTCTAGTGAGTAACCACTTTCAGTCTCGAGTGATGGTCACCAATATCATTAGTAGGAAGCCGCAGATCCTCAGTCAGAGGAACCTCCAGAGGCTGAGCCTCAAAGGTCAGTGAATCAGGGCTCATGAGGCGCACTGGACTTATTAATTACTAGAGCAGCTTTGGAATCTGCTGCTTTATCATACCTGAGTTCGCACTACAGCGATGGAGTTGCTACTGTTTTCGCCATGTCAGCCACTTCATTCGTGATCCAGATCGTCTCCAATAAATACAATCCGTCAAACTATTGGTGGGTTTTATAATCCTTTGTTATTGTGCCTAACTAAATCACTTATACAGGGCTGGTAGATGGCGCTCGCAATACGAAATAGATTTTGAGAATGGGAGCATACAAGGCAAAGTCCTTGTAAGCGTTCATTACTATGAGCAAGGCAATGTCAGACCTGTCGCGAAACACGCTTCCATTTGTCTGACATTATGGAACAGGTTCAGCTCAATACGTCAAATGACTTGTCAATATCAATACCAGCGGGTATTTTATCACTACCTCCTACATCGTCGGCCTCCAAGATATTTGCATTAATTGAGGCTGAAGAGTCGCGATGCCAGACATCCCTTAATGATGCGTATCATGAGATGGGAGAGAAGACGTTTAAAGGCTTGAGGCGTGCCTTGCCTTTAACGCGACAAAAGATAGACTGGGATAAGGTGTGTTTTTTCCCCTCATGATCGTAGTCGCTACTTCATCTAACTTGTCTAGACCATGGGATACAAACTGGGCGCTGAACTTACTGCTAGTAATCGTGCTTTTGGCACTCAACCTCGATAGTGGTCCAGATCTCACTTACATGTACTTGTATTTTCTGGAAATGAAACATCATCACACCGAAATACCTAACATATTTATCTATGGAATGGAACTATTAACTGGCAAACACGAACTTGAGATTGCGGCACTGGGAGCAAGGCCTATTTTCCAGAGAGTCAAAATTTAAGTACACTGTGATCAAACCCAGCCTGCATGCGCAATCAGATTTCGTTTTCACGATGTGTTCAAAATATGTTCATCATGATTTCAAGTAGCTCAGCTTCACAAAATTACGTCTTTCCTCATACCGTGTTTAGATTTATCCCAAAGGACACATTGGCCTGTCAGTGCGGTGAGCTGCGACGGAGTTCAAGGCCAAGTAATAGTATTAGCGCCCTTCATTAACATCTGTTGCATGGCTTTGTCTTGCAATCGCTGTTCACAGACCAATAACGGACCCTCCGCTTTTCTTTTAACATGTGGAAGCTGCAAGAGAGCATGGCATCATAGTACGTGACTAGCCGTCCTCCACAACGGTACAGTTAACCGTCATCACTGCCTTGGCTATCTCTAGGATGTCACATCCCTCCCGTCGAAGACAGTGAACTCATTCAGCGCATTCGCTACACGAATACAGGCGATCTCGATAACGGCCTCGCTGGCTGGAAGTGCAAACGGTGCAAGAAGAAGCAAGCGGTTGAGACAAGCGTTAGCACCACAGCTCAATCGTTGAGACCTGACGACAGCAGACAACTGCCTTCTGCTCACACGCAAAGCATCGCATCTGTGAACGACCAGAGCAGAGAAGCCGATAATGCGAATGTTGCAACTGCCAGTCATAGCGCCAGGCCAGCGTCAAACGTAGACACAACCATCTTGGTATCTTACAATGTCAAAGATACAGAATTCAACGACCATGGGAATCAGCGCCAACAGCAGCAGAACAGGAATTCAAATAGTCATTTGGGAAATACAGGTGATGGAGAGCTGGACTTGAAGTCTGGGCTCTGACACTTACTATCTCTTCCAGATACCGACGCACTACCAACGACTGCGAACAAAAGGCTCCAGGTCAAACGCGCGCTTCGGGAGCAGCGTGATGATCCTCCACGTGCATACCATGACATGGAGCCAGATCAACCCGCCGCATATACTAAGTATGCCCGTGCACAAGATGGAAAGAAAGTCGTCTCGCCCGAATATTCATCACGCTCTGCCCACCTAGAAAGCATAAAGTCTCGCACCGCTACTTCGGTCTCCGAAAGAACTACTCGCTCCCCGTCCGCTTCGCAGCCCTACCGAAATGAAGAACACGTTCATTACGAATCGGCGGTGGACAGTCCTGGTAGCGGGCCAGAAGAGGGCACTCCTTCAGGACTGCCCGTCGCACATGGCGACGTCCGTATGAACAGTCTCGATGATGATAGCGACGATCTCTATGCACCTGTCTCACAAATTAGTAGTTCCGCGGCTGGCCCATCTACTTCGAAGCAATTTACGGAGTCACGAGGAGGTTATGTGACGCAAACTGACCGCGAAGAGGTTCAGCAGGAGCAACAGGACGAAGAAATTGATGACGACGCTGGTGGAGTTTCACCCTCAAATCATGAATCAAACGACCGCAATAACCTCACTAAGGTTAGGCTTAGGTTCATGTTAAACGGTTTATTCCTGACATGATTCGACAGCAAACATCAAAGCCTGCAGAAGCGCCGTTGGGCCCTAGTTGGTTGAAGGCTCGATACTCGGTCGTCGATGATCCGTGGCGTTGCCGCCGTGATCAAAAACACGGTGACAGAAGACGTAAGAAACCTACAGCCAAATTTCTCGGCGATGTGGCGCACTCGACGGTGGCGACACTGGATGGGGAACAGCTCGAGTTTTTATTCTTTCGTGACTGGTTTCGTCAAATACAAACCGGCATAGCAATATGACTCTCTATTGTGATTACCGTAACGTCGCCAATCCCGTGCATAAGTCCCATAATAAATTATTTGTCCACCGTTGTGTAAGCCGCTGTAAGATGTTTGTTTACCTCTTCCCATAACCCGCAGTAATGCCGACCTTGAGGTAATTTGTCCAATGGGTACTGCCACGCACTGATTCTCTTCAGCCGGGGAAAGATATTGGACAAGGCATATGCGACATCATATGGCTTAGCCAACAACGAATCTCCCAAGTTCAGGTGCGTCACTGCCATATTTCGGCCCACAGGTCTGTCCTGTCTTGTAGCGTGTGAATGCTGGGATGCTATAGGATAGGGGGGAGATAGTTGTAGAGCATTTAAGACAATTGCGATTCGATGCAGCCTCGGGCATAGAGCGCACAGGGATTCGAGACCGTGGACGGTTATCGATGGTTTAGTGCGCCAGCCACGACCCTCGTTGAGGCATAAGATCTCAAGTTCTGGCCAGGAGTTTGCCATCGTTGAAAGGTCCGAGTCACCCAGAGAAAATGATAAGCACACACCCAGATCTAATGTTCGCAGTTTGGTGAAAGCGAGAAGGGGCCTGAATACATCCAAAGAAATGATCTTCGAGTCGGGAAGCTGGGAGACAACGAGGGTAGCACTAGAAAGGCTGTCGCAGACTTTAATATGGCGCATTGCACTACATTGATTGTCGCATTGACTGGATTGAAGCGTGCGAAAACACTCTGTCAAGGAAGCAGCGGTCGGTGTTTCGGAGACGTCGAAGACTACTGTCTGCAGAGGCCTGCATCCAGGTTTTATAATGGATGTGACAATCGGTATATTATATGCGCGAAGTTGTAAATTGCGTAGGTTGCAGAACCAGGAGCGATCGATACGGTCTTTGGTTACCATCAAACTACGAAGCGCTAAGGCCTCATGGTTACTGGAAACCCACGAAGGAATGCCTAAGCTTAAAGTCGTGAGCGACTTGAGCTGAGATAGGTGCAAAAGATCTGCCTCGCTAATGGTCGATGACTCGCATTCTAAGGTGGTGAGGCAAGGCAGTCGACAGATGGTTCGAATGGCAGAGGGGCCATCGTCTTCCGACAAGGATATGACAGAATGTTTGCTTATCGACATTCTGCGGAGGTTGGGGCAAAGATTGGGTAGTGAAGCGAGGAAGGGAAAATAGTGAGGTTTGTGGAAAGAAAAATCCAGGTCAAACGACTCCAAAGTAGGACTCAAGAATAGTCGAATATATACGTAACGTGATCGATCCGTGTCCGTCCAAGAAAGTTGGCGGAGGTTGGGAAGTAAAGGGGTAGTGGTACGCATCATGTATAAAGATTGCAGTTGCTCTGTGAGGGCTGTTTGGGAGTGCATGACAGGGGGGCATGACAGTTTGCGGACACGAGACGCAGCACGTTGGAAGGATGCTGATGAGTATGGGTCCTGGAAGAATTCAGTCAGCCATTATGGTTGCCATGGTTTGATGGAGCATGCGTACATCTGACATAGTCGGTTTCACATATTGTAGTAAGGGCCGCACGTCCGACAGTTCCGACCATAAGAAGTCTAATGCCAGAGGTGATATGAAACGACAGGTCTGAGCGACAGCGTTGAGCTGGCTATGCGACTTGTCTGTTTCACATAGAGCAGCGAGTATGCTCAGCAGGATTTCGTCAACTAACAATGCGTGGTGCATGGTAGATATAATAGGGAAGTGGTGCAGCCGGACTGCGGAGAATGCTGAGGGAGATATGAAGGGGACCTATCTCGCTGAATGGGAGCAGGAATTTCAAAGATGATAGATGAAAAGATCACTATCGATTGGTCGTCTTATGCAAAGCTAGGCGCTTGATTTATACCCGTTTTGAAGGCAATAATCGTCATCGAGAATGATTTAGGACGAGACTTCCAAAACCGAATTGTCTTGTATGAACAGATTCATATACTGTCACACATGCCATCATAGGCATGTGAAGTCGGGAGAAGTAGAAGGATGGTTTAAAGCAGGTTTGATGATCGAGTGGCGGAGCTACTGTGGAACTATAGCGTTGTGTTCAAGCTCGCTGTCACATGTGCTGTGATTGGCGGCAAAGGAAGGAATGCAATGTTGCCGAGGACTGGCACGATGTCTCTGTATCCATCTCATCCGAGGGACGTACGTGAATGACTTCTTATTAATTGCTCTGTATAGATAAAGTTAAAAGATCAGATCTGAGTATTGTCAAGTGAATGCAATGGAATGGTGACCTGACGCTGACTTCTAACACAAACACATTGATGGAAATGATAACCGTGGGCCCTGACCGAGATCCTTTTGTATTTTGCTAAAAATGCCCCTTCGGAGCAGTTCGCATTGCAACGTGGGTATGAAGATAATTGTGCAACAGCTTTAATATCACAGATGTTCCTAGCAGGTCCCTCTGCGAAAGGAAAGTTCTGAGTAGGACGTGCGTCAGAACTTTAGATTATAATTTGTTAGGTCAAAATCTTGGCCTTAGCGTACAACTGGCGGCCCGAGAATGACTCACTCCTATGTACATCGCCGTAAACAGTGCAGTGCGCTGTCCCATTTCGGGGAGTCAAAGACTCGGTGGCGGCGCAAGCATACGCGGAACACAGTGGCCTGAAAAAATATTTTTTTAAAATCGACATGAAGTCTACTAGGGATGCAGCCGAGCAAAGTTTACATACATAGCTTTTCCTTGGAAAATTGATGAGCGCCCGCCTCGCTGGGTTAACTGCAGGGAGGGCGAAGCGATGCATGCAATCTAGGTTTGATTGCGTATCCAACCAGGTAGACTGCCAATTAGAGATTTGGTTCTGCAAAGGTATAGATGATAAGCCGTCGATTGCATCAAATAAGTCCACCTGTCAAACAACTGGAGTACCGAGTCTATATCGCGGAGTATCACATTCCTTGACTTGGAGAGTTGGGCAAAGTTTAAATAAATGGAGCGAAAAACCAGCGCGGCACGGAGGCTATGCGGGTTTTGATGCCAATGCGGCCGGTTCCTGGAATCTAGGTTATGTACGCGCGCGCAGAAAAGTATGCACAAAGGCGATTTGAAATGTCTAGTACAATTGTTATTATGTAGTATTGTCTCGGCCCTGCAGATATGCTTGAGCAGCACGTATGGCTGTGGTGTCAAAAACTACGATGTAATTTATGAGATCATCATGGCAGTGCTGCACCCCCCTCCGTCACCAAACGACCCCCCACCACTCCGTTACCTTGACATGACGATCGTCGATGAAAACGATCTCATTCGTTTACTCAATGCTATCCAAGAACTTTCTGAGCAGCTTTCACAGAGCCGGTCTGTATCAATTTCACTCCATGCCTCAGCAGGAGCTATAAAGGTTTGTCGTCTCCTCGATACTGGCAACCTACAAAGCCTCGACTAATCGATTCACAGACTCAAGCAGCGCATGCACAGACGGGTTTTGTTCTCCGCAGGTGGGATGTTGCGTATGATGCATAGAGTAAACTAACCGCGCCACCCGCAGATTTAATCTCGATAAGGCTCAAGGTTTGTCCAACTAATTATTGCTGATACAATCTTACTGACCCATTCCTTCAACTGCAGATGTGTATGATGCAGAGCTAGAGCGCATGAACACCTCTCTGGCAGCTGAGAATCAGACGCTGCAGCATGATAACAAGCAACTTGGCGCTCTCATTCGGGAGTATGAACAGACACTCGAAAGTGTGATGAGTGCATTCCGCAGGAGAGCTGTACGTGCACACATTTACGTTCTGGCAGCAAATAATAAACATGCATCCTTTTTTTCCCTCTACCAACATGATCTGTCGCTCTGTGTACGTACGTTCCCCGCGGTAATTAACGTGCAGCGTGACGTCCAAGAACACGAGCTCGCTGTCATTCGCGAGTACGAATCCAAGCTTATTGCAAGAGAGTCAGAGGACCTTCTTCGTGCGCTGTCTGCGAGCACCGCCCAATCCGCGGCCCTCGGGCGGATATCAAGCATGCTGCGCCACCTTATGCGCACACTCCACGGGGAAGATGCCACAGGTGCTCATACACCTGAAGCTAAGCAAGGCAATGTGGAGGAGTTTGATTTCGAAGAAGAAAAGGAAGACTGGTCACTTGAGAGGGACTGCGAGCTTACGAGACTGGAACTAGAGAACGCTGTGTTGCGGAGAATGCTTGGGATGGAGGTGCAGGAGATAGACCCGAACACTAAATGGAATGTTACAGATTACCCAGCAGACCATTCACACCTGCTTGGATCTCATCCCGGACCAAGTAATCACATTCCTCAACCTCCCCAACCACAGAGGAGAATACTAGGCGGGGCACCAGGCACGGTGGGACCATATGGAACTTACAAGAAGGGCAAGTCAGGCTGACACAGCGTGGGGCGGGTCTGAATCCATATCTGCCGGCTTTAGCTAATATATTCGGAATGAACAGTCCACCAGTAGGGACGACTATTTTTTTTTGAAGTCTCTCATACTCTACATAAGTGTTAGCAAAAAGATATTTCAACTTCATGCCGATTGACTAAGCGCATTTTGAGCCCCGCGAACCTCGGAGATTGAAATCAAAAGTTGGAAACTTATCATTAGTAATCGACCAAACTTTCACGTCGCCACCACCAACATCGACGATGAGCTCGTTCATTCGCCCTCCTCCGGGCCTGCCGCCCCCGCCACCAGGCATGCCTCCCCCGCCAGGATTTACGCAGGCTTCTTCTTCAAAGATGCCTTCTGAAGTCCTCGCACAAAAGACCCAGAAATGGGTGTCCATGCAGAAGAAGCGCTACGGCGAGAAACGCAAAGGAGGATATGTTGATATGGGCAAACAGGTGTGTACAGTCGATATTTTACCTTGCGAATATTTCATTAATGATGGTGCAGGACCTGCCTCCGGAGCATGTCCGTAAAATCATTAAGGATCATGGTGACATGAGCAATCGCAAGTTTCGGAATGACAAGCGTGTCCACCTTGGCGCCTTGAAATATGTCCCTCACGCCGTGATGAAGCTGCTCGAAAACATTCCGTACCCGTGGGAGCAGGTCAGGGAGGTCCCCGTCCTCTATCATATCACAGGTGCAATCACTTTCGTTAATGAAATCCCTCGCGTCATCGAGCCCGTCTATCATGCGCAATGGAGTTCCATGTGGCTAGCCATGCGTCGTGAGAAGCGTGACCGTAGGCATTTCAAGCGTATGCGCTTCCCGCCATTTGATGATGAAGAGCCTCCGTTGGATTATGGTGATAACGTGCTGGATGTTGAGCCTCTTGAAGCCATCCAGCTGGAGCTCGATCCGGAAGAGGATTCTGCCATCATCGATTGGTTTTACGACCCTAAGCCGCTGGTGGATACACCTGCTGTCAACGGTCCCTCATATCGTTATTGGCAGCTCACTTTACCTGTCATAGCGAACTTGTATCGGCTTGGGAGAACTTTGTTATCGGACCAACCCGATGATAATGCAAGCTACCTTTTCGACAAGAATGCTTTCTTCACCGCCAAGGCTCTGAACATGGCAATTCCTGGAGGGCCGAAGTTTGAGCCATTGTACCGTGATATGGATGCGTTCGATGAAGATTGGAATGAGTTCAACGATGTCAATAAAGTTATTATTCGTCAACAAATCCGTACCGAGTACAAGGTCGCCTTCCCGCATCTCTATAATTCCCTCCCTCGTTCTGTCCACCTCTCTCCGTACCACGCACCCAAGAACGTTTATATTCGCACTGACGATCCTGACTTACCCGCTTTCTATTTCGATCCGCTTATCAACCCTATCTCCTTACGCGGCGCCACTCCGAAGAATGCACCGCTCATTTCTCATGAAGATTCCATCTTTGGTCCGAACGACCTTGATGAGGATGACTTCGAGTTGCCCGATGAAGTACGACCATTCCTTGATGACAAGCCTCTGGAGAACGACCTGACCGCGGATGGTATCGCCCTATGGTGGGCGCCTGAGCCTTACAGTCGGCGCTCTGGTCGCATGCGTCGTGCGCAGGATGTGCCCTTGGTGAAGAACTGGTACCTGGAGCATTGTCCTCCCAACCAGCCAGTCAAAGTTCGCGTATCGTACCAGAAGCTGCTCAAGTGCTTTGTCTTGAATGAGCTGAAGACTAGGCCTGAGAAGGCAATGACGAAGAAGAACCTCTTCCGGCAGCTGAAGACGACGAAGTTCTTCCAGACAACGAAGCTTGACTGGGTCGAGGCCGGTTTGCAAGTGTGCAGACAGGGGTACAACATGTTGAACCTCCTGATCCACAGAAAGGTAAGCTTTTGTAGAGACCGCTGGGGTGTATTGAGGCTAATCTCCATTGTCAGAACTTGAACTATTTGCATCTTGACTACAACATGAACTTGAAGCCGGTGAAGACGCTCACTACGAAAGAGCGTAAAAAGTCTCGCTTTGGAAACGCTTTCCACTTGTGTCGCGAAATCCTGCGTCTTACGAAGCTGGTCGTTGACGCTCATGTCCAGTTCCGCCTTGGCAATGTCGATGCGTTCCAGCTCGCAGATGCGCTACAGTACATTTTTTCGCACATAGGAGCGCTGACAGGTATGTACCGGTACAAGTACAAGGTTCGTATAAGTCGTATTACATGCAAACTCCCTTTTACTGACTTCTCATCTAGCTCATGAGACAAGTCCGTATGACAAAGGATCTCAAGCATTTGATTTATTACCGTTTCAACACTGGCCCCGTCGGCAAGGGTCCTGGGTGTGGCTTTTGGGCTCCTGGCTGGCGTGTCTGGCTCTTCTTCATGCGAGGCATTGTCCCATTACTTGAGCGTTGGCTCGGTAACCTCCTCGCGCGCCAGTTCGAGGGACGTAACAGCAAGGGCATCGCGAAAACTGTGACGAAGCAACGTGTCGAGTCGCACTACGACCTTGAGCTACGCGCGGCAGTCATGCACGACATTCTTGACATGATGCCCGAGTCTATCAAGCAGAATAAGTCGAAGACCATTTTGCAGCATCTCTCGGAGGCTTGGCGTTGTTGGAAGGCAAACATTCCGTGGAAAGTCCCTGGAATGCCTACTGCGATCGAGAACATCATTTTGCGGTACATCAAAAGCAAGGCCGACTGGTGGTGCTCAGTCGCGCACTATAATAGGGAGCGTATCCGGAGAGGTGCTACGGTTGACAAGGCAGTGGTGAAGAAAAATCTGGGCCGGCTTACGCGTCTGTACTTGAAGGCGGAGCAGGAGAGACAACATGGGTACTTGAAGGATGGACCGTATATTAGTGCGGAGGAGGCCGTTGCAATTTACACGGCAACCGTGCATTGGCTAGAGAGTCGCAAATTTGCTCCTATCCCGTTCCCGTAAGTGAAAAGTCAGGTCGAATTTTTGATTTACTCACGTTTTTCTAGTCCTCTGTCGTACAAGCATGACACAAAGTTGCTTGTGCTTGCACTCGAAAAGTTGAAAGAGGCTTACTCGGTCAAGGGCCGGCTCAACCAGTCGCAGCGTGAAGAGCTCGCGCTCATCGAGCAGGCGTATGACAATCCACATGAATGTCTGTCGCGGATCAAACGTCTGCTTCTTACCCAACGAGCATTTAAGGAGGCTGGCATTGAGTTCTTTGACACCTATGACAAACTCATTCCATGCTACGACATTGAACCTGTTGAGAAGATCACCGATGCCGTAAGTTTTGGTCTTCTACGCCATTTCATACCGTGCTGACGTCGTTAATATAGTATCTTGATCAATTCCTCTTCTTCGAGGCCGATAAAAGAGGGTTGTTCCCTGCATGGATCAAGCCTGCTGACACGGAGCCACCGCCGTTGCTCGTGTACAAGTGGTGCCAGGGTATCAACAACTTGACGGACATTTGGGAGACGAGCGAGGGCGAGTGCAATGTGATGATGGAGACCGTCTTCTCCAAGGTGTACGAGAAGGTCGACCTAACCCTTCTAAATCGTCTCCTCCGTCTCATTCTCGATCACAACTTGGCGGATTATATCACTGCGAAGAATAACACGGTGTTGACCTACAAGGATATGGCGCATACGAATGCGTTCGGTCTCATTCGTGGTCTTCAATTCTCTGCCTTTGTCTTCCAGTACTACGGTCTCGTCCTTGATCTTCTCATTCTTGGCTTGCAGCGAGCTAGCGAAATGGCCGGTCCTCCGCAGATGCCCAATAACTTCTTGCAGTATCGCGATTCGGCTACAGAGACTCGTCATCCCATCCGCTTATACTCCCGTTATGTTGATCGCTTGCACATTCTCTTCCGCTTCTCCGCTGATGAGGCTAGGGACCTCATCCAACGCTATCTGAGCGCTAACCCCGACCCAACTAACAACAATGTCATCGGATACAACAATAAACGCTGTTGGCCTCGGGATTGTCGCATGCGTCTCATCAAGCACGATGTCAACCTCGGAAGGGCGGTCTTCTGGAATGTCAAGAACAGCCTGCCACGCTCGCTCACGACTATCGAGTGGGAGGATACCTTTGTCAGCGTTTTCTCGAAGGATAACCCACAACTCTTATTTTCGATGTGTGGCTTCGAGGTCCGTATCTTACCCAAGATTAGGACAATGGGCGGCGAGCAGTTCTCGTTGAAGGATGCCGTGTGGAACCTCACCAATGAGCAGACGAAAGAGAGAACTGCGCAGGCATTCCTCCGCGTATCTGACGACGGTGTCCAACAATTCAACAACCGTATTCGCCAAGTCCTCATGAGTTCCGGTTCCACGACTTTCTCAAAGATTGTTAACAAATGGAACACTGCTCTAATTGGGTTAATGACGTACTACCGCGAGGCTGTCATCCACACAAATGAGCTCTTGGACTCCCTTGTGAAGGCTGAGAACAAGATTCAGACCCGCGTCAAGATCGGTTTGAACAGTAAGATGCCGTCTCGTTTCCCACCTGTCGTCTTCTACACACCGAAGGAACTTGGTGGTCTCGGAATGCTTTCGATGGGTCACGTTCTCATCCCGCAGAGTGATTTGCGATGGTCCAAGCAAACTGACGTCGGAGGTTCGTCCGTTTTCTTTTTCGATATCCCATCCTCGCTCACGCTAGTTTGTCTGAACAGTTACACACTTCCGTGCCGGTATGACCCACGAAGAAGACCAGTTGATTCCGAACTTGTACAGATACCTCCAGCCATGGGAGGCAGAGTTCCTGGATTCAGCTCGTGTCTGGTCCGAGTACTCTATGAAGCGGAAGGAGGCAAATGCCCAGAATCGTCGTCTCACCCTTGAAGATCTGGAAGATAGCTGGGACCGCGGTATTCCTCGTATCAATACCCTCTTCCAAAAGGATCGTCACACTTTGGCGTATGATCGAGGTTGGCGTGTGCGTACTGATTGGAAGCAATACCAGCTGCTGAAACAGTGTGTTGTTCTCCTGTGGTTTGATTTTATTGTTGGCTAACTACATGTCCGTTACAGCAACCCCTTCTGGTGGACTTCTCAGCGCCACGATGGAAAGCTCTGGCAACTCAACAACTATCGCGTCGACGTGATTGCCGCGCTGGGTGGTGTCGAGGGTATCTTGGAGCACACTCTCTTCAAAGGCACTTATTTCCCCACCTGGGAAGGTCTCTTCTGGGAGAAGGCGTCTGGATTCGAAGAGTCGATGCGATACAAAAAGCTAACCAACGCCCAGAGATCAGGTCTTAACCAGATTCCTAACCGTCGCTTCACGCTGTGGTGGAGTCCGACCATTAACCGAGCCAATGTGTATGTTGGTTTCCAGGTGCAACTCGATTTAACGGGTATTTTCATGCACGGCAAGATTCCTACCCTCAAGATCTCGCTGATCCAGATTTTCCGTGCGCACTTGTGGCAGAAGATTCACGAAAGTGTGGTCATGGACTTGTGTCAAGTCTTCGATCAGGAGCTTGAGCCTCTCCAGATCGAGACGGTGCAAAAGGAGACAATCCATCCTCGTAAGAGTTACAAGATGAACTCATCTTGCGCCGATATCCTACTGTTCTCGGCGTATAAGTGGAACATCTCTCGACCTTCACTGGTCACAGACGTAGGTTGCCTTACTTTGGTTTATGATACTTGATCTGACTGCGTAATACATCTAGAACAAAGATGTTTTAGACGGCACGACCAGCAACAAGTACTGGATTGACGTTCAGCTTCGTTGGGGCGACTTCGACACCCATGATATCGAGCGCTACACTCGTGCCAAGTTCCTGGATTACGTGTCCGACTCTATGAGTATCTATCCCTCTCCAACTGGAGTCATGATCGGCATGGATCTAGCTTATAACCTGTGGTCTGCATATGGCAACTGGTTCCCTGGCATGAAACCCCTGATCCAGCAGGCCATGGCCAAGATCATGAAGGCTAACCCGGCATGTCACGTCTTGCGCGAGCGTATCCGCAAGGGTCTTCAGTTGTATTCTTCTGAGCCTACGGAGCCCTACCTCAACAGCCAGAACTACTCCGAGTTGTTCTCCAACCAGATTATCTGGTTCGTCGACGACACTAACGTGTACCGTGTTACCATCCACAAGACGTTCGAGGGTAACTTAACGACCAAACCGATCAACGGCGCTATCTTCATCTTCAACCCTCGTTCTGGGCAGTTATTCCTGAAGATCATTCATACCAGTGTCTGGGCTGGTCAGAAGCGTCTTGGGCAGCTTGCGAAGTGGAAGACTGCTGAAGAAGTTGCTGCATTGGTCCGTTCACTGCCTGTCGAGGAACAGCCGAAGCAAGTCATCGTGACTCGCAAGGGCATGTTGGATCCTCTTGAGGTTCACTTGCTTGACTTCCCCAACATCGTCATCAAGGGAAGTGAGTTGCAATTACCCTTCCAGGCTTGCATGAAGATGGAGAAATTCGGTGACTTGATCTTGGTGAGTCAGTCCATACATGTATTCATCTTCATTGCTGATTTTGTTTCTCGCAGCGTGCTACACAACCTCAGATGGTCCTGTTCAGCTTGTACGACGATTGGCTCAAGTCTGTGTCCAGCTACACTGCCTTCTCTCGTCTCATCCTCCTCCTACGTGGCTTGCATGTCAACAACGAGAAGGCAAAGATTATCCTACACCCCGACAAGTCGACCATCACAGAGCCGCACTTCGTCTGGCCCACTCTTACAGATGATGAGTGGATCAAAGTTGAGGTTGCAATGAAGGATCTTATCTTGGCTGTAAGTGGTAGCGCATAATTTCACGAACTCCCACTCACTATGTACCAGGACTTCGGCAAACGGAACAGCGTCAACATTGCGTCGTTGACTGCCAGTGAAATTCGTGATATCATCCTCGGTCAAGAGATCGCTGCTCCGTCCGTACAGCGCCAGCAGATGGCTGAGCTTGAGAAGAGCTCCGAGGCTCAGGGCCAAGTTACCGCTGTGCAAACGCAAACGACCAACGTTCACGGTGATGCAATTCAAACCGTCACTACAACCAACTACGAGCAGCAGGTATTTAGCAGCAAGTCTGATTGGCGCGTCCGTGCCATTTCTGCCACGCATCTTCCCCTCCGTCTCCAACACATCTACGTCTCCAATGACGATGTCAAGGACGATGCTGCTTCGTACACCTACGTGTTACCGAAGAACATCCTGCGGGCGTTCATTACTGCGGCAGATCTTCGTACCCAAGTTGCGGCCTTCATATATGGTGCATCGCCGCCGGACAACAAGCAGGTCAAGGAGATTAAGGCAGTCGTATGGGTACCCCAGCGCGGAAGCAACAACAGCGTTGAGCTACCTGCCCAACTACCGAAGGATGACTTCTTACTCAAGGATCTCGAACCTCTTGGGTGGATCAAGACTCAAGCGCTTGAGCTCAACCACCTATCACCCACGGACGTCACCACCCAAGCCAAGTTGATGGCAGAGCACCCAGAGTGGAGCTCCTCATCAATCTGTGTCGCTGCTTCCTTCACCCCTGGTTCGGTGTCGCTGTCAGCCCATCAGCTGACGGTACCTGGCTTCGAATGGGGCCGGAAGAACGTGGACAACTCTGCCAACCCACCTGGTTTCAACCCCAACATGTCGGAGCGGGTACAACTTTTGTTGTCTGACCGTGTTCTGGGCATGACGCTCGTACCAGAGGGCAAAGTCTGGAACTACGGTATTGGTCTTACCCAGCTGTGGTCAGCCAATTTAGCGTTCGCTGTCACGCTGGACACACCGTTGTTATTCTGGGCTGAGGAGCACCGCCCCGCTGCATTCTTGACTTTTGCGAACCTTGAGCAAGGGGATGACAGTGCTGATGTTGAAAATAGTTTCGCTTGATTTATTATTTGTTGTCTTTGTCTGCATGTGACTGCATCTTACTTGTAAAACTAGTTGATCCCCCACAATCAAAGATCTTTGAGAGCTCTATCCTGTGCATTCATCCGGGCTAGCGAAAATATCATTACTCGGTACAAAGTGATGACTTTATAGAGTCCAAAGCCTTTTTGAACTTTACATTACACTACCTTACATTACACTACCTATCGCTTGAATAAGATGCAGAAAGATATTGCAAGTGGCAAATAGAACAAAAGGAAAAGCAACAAAAAGGAAAGAATGAAACGGGTTGGAAATCATCCACATGCCATGGACCCAAGCGAGACCACCGAGCCCGCCTCGACACGAATATCCGAAAAGTCCGGCAGCTCAGACTCGACCTCGACCTTCTCAGAGAGGTCCAAATCCAAATCCAAGTCCAAGTCCAAGTGCTGTTGATGACGGGGGTGTTGCTGCTGCTGCGTCATGAGCATCTTGCTCCCCCTGCGCGGAGGCGGAGAGAGCGACGTAAGCTCTGGCGCACTTGGTAGGCGCTCTGGAGGGACTTGCCGTAGGGGATTGCGAGGCGGGATCGTAGGGGGCAGCAAGGGGGTCGCGAGCTGTAAGAAGCTTGGGTGGTTCTGCATCGTCGTGATGGGCGTGCCTGGGAGGGGTGGCGTTGGGGTTCGTGAATAGGTAGTGTTGCTGCTGTCATTATTACCATTGATATAGGAAGGCTCGGGGTAAGTGCTGCTACTGGTGGTGGTGGTGGTGGTGGTGGTGGCAGCGGGGATGGAGATAGGGATATCGTGCGGAAACGTACTAGGCGAGGGCGCGCTGAGGATACGCAAGCGCTGCTTGATCGATATGCTCCTGGAAGAAGCAGCGCTATCTGGAGGCGGCGGGGATGCAACGTCTGTACCACTGCTGTTACTGTTCCCACTCGAGCTCCGGCGGTGGGCTGGTTCGTCTGGGCGAGGGGGCAGTACACTTGAGGGCGGGGGCCGGGGAGCAGTCAAGCTGAGCCTTAATGCGCGCTGAGCGATGGATGTACGGAACCTCGTTTTCTGGGGCTGCTGCTGCTGCTCGGGAGCGGGCGGAGGCGCGAAGCTGGGTGCTGGGCGCGGAGGGGGCATCGACCTGCGTTTTCCCCCACCAACACCAACACTCACACTGGCACGCTGCACGGAATACGGGTGTACAGGACTCGACCTCACGCTTGCACTACTCACACTACTCGACCCGCTCGTGCGTTTCCAGACTGGCGCGCCGGGACTATCTGCGCTTGAAGGGCTCGAGCTGAGGCTCAGCTCTGACTCGTAAGGCAATTGTGGTGGAGTCAAGGGGAGCGGGCCACTGGGCGGTGTTAAACGCTTCGGTAGGATCCGTGACCAGCGATGGGAAGGCGTGGAGGAGGTAGTAGAGCCTGACATTTCTATCCCCGAGCACGAGGTCATGGTAGACGTGGTGAGCACTGATAGGCGCGCAGGATTGGGCGCAGGCACTGGCGAGATGGCACGTGGGGTGCTGACGGTAGCTGCCAAATCCTCGGTGGAGTCCGGGACGTTAAAATTGAAGGTGTCCGCTGTATCCTTGTCCGTGAGCTGGAATATCGTATCTGCAGGTGGGTATACGGCCGTGTGCTTCCTACGTGGGGGTGGTTGGAGGGAGTGCGGTGGGGTAGACTGTGGGGGAAGCGAGCATACGTGGGTGGGTGGAGAAGGGGATGGCGAGGGTGAGCAACGCTCGTCTTCTTTGACGATCTTGAGGTCAGATGCAGGGATACCATTGATGCTGCCGTTGCCATTGCCATTACTATTGTACACGCCCGAGATTGCACCGTTGTACACGCTCCCATTGTGTATACTCCCGTTCGACATCATCCCACTCGATCCGTCGTGCGCTGATGATACCACGCTCGGTGCGGGCGAGTCCGTCCGGCCCATAGGCGATCCACTCCTGTTGACGTTCAAGCCCGCCATAGGCGCGGCCATCCCAATACTCATCAGGCTGTGCCCAACCGTCCCAAAGCTCTCCTCTGCGTACTCACCCTCGCCCTCAGATGGCGATGGCGAACGAGACCGAGGTCCAAAGATGCCCCTGATAGTCTTTGTAGTTGAAACAGATGATCTAGTAGAGTGCGTCTGCACGCTCATATGCGAGTTGTTGTTGTTGTTGTTACTATTATTATTGACTGTAGCAGCTGGGACGTTACCAGTGCGCTTTGAGTGCATTGGGGAGGACGGACCAGAGCCCAGACAAGAGATAGAGCTTGAATACCGCTGTGTACTGGGGCTTTGAGACTTCTTACTTGGTTTGCGTGTGAGGAGCTCTAGTTTTGTGGTTGTGCTGGAGGGTATGGTGGATGGAGTGAGCGTTGGTGATGTTGTGTGTGAACGCAGACCCTCGAGCGAAGGCGAGGTACGCATTGGGGGCTTGGAGAGTGAGACAGACGGGGAAGTCGTATCTAACAGCGCTGAAGGTGTGGATGGGCTACATACTGGTGACTTCGATCGTGATCTCGACGATGATGAACTGTGGGGTGAGGTGCCAGAGGATAGAGGGGGTGCACTAGAAGATAATGATGCTTGAAGGCACATAGAGAGCATGACATCCATGTCCCCACGAGGCTCGTGCCCACTGAGGGTGTGGGGTGCTACCGTGAGACCTGCGCGCGCGGATCTGGGAGAACGGGACCAGTGCAAAAATGGACAAGGAAACGGGGTATCAGGAACGTGAAGGCGATAACAAACGAGCCAAAGAAATAAAACGCACCTTTGTCCCAGGACTACGGTTTTAATAGCGCCGATCCACTGCTGCCTTTCGCTCGGGTCCTGCATCTCGAAATACCATACGAAAGAGCCTTGTTCAATAGCGACGACGGTACCGCTTGGCTTACCGCTTGGTTTACCACTGGCTCTCACGCCGCTGCCCTTGATGTCGCGTTTTCCGCTGGTCCCGGACTGTTCCGTTACGTAGATGGCGGTGTCTTGGGTAATGGGCAAGCGGTGAAGCTCCGAAGAAGAGGAGAGGTTGGATTTGAAGAGATGGAGGTGGGTTACATTGGTGTCTGAGGAACTCTTCCTGGCGGTGGTGAGGACGATGAATCTGGACTTCCACTGCTTTGCGAGGGCATATACGAGGAGGGACGATGGAGGAAAGAATTTTGGGAATGTGCCTGCGAGGGTGACGTGTTTAGTGAGGGAGCCAAGGGAGGTGGGAAAAGGGGGAAAAGGAGGTAAGGCGGGAGGTGCAAGTATGGGTATGTGTGATTGAGGTACAGGAGAGGGTGGGGATGGAGGTGAATCGGTCATTGGTGGTGGTTCCTGTGGTGTGTGAGGATCAAGCTCCTGGTCGCTGGTAGCATATTCGATGAGTCCGATACTCTGGGCAGCAGCATCTCGGAGTCTCTCCCGCTCCTCTTCCTCCTGGACATATGAATATGGGCGGGTGATTTCGATGACCTCGGACAAGACAAGCGGTGGTGAGGGTAGAGGTCTTGGGATAGGCTTCTTTTGGCGGGCGAAGGAGAGCAGGGAATTACGCTGTTTCCGGGGGGATGTAGGGCGCTGTGGTTGAGAGGATTTGTATTGTTGCAGGTGGAGGTGTCGTGGATGGTGAGAGGATTCATGGGAAGATAAACTGGCAGGGCCGGTGAAGGAGTCTTGGTATGCAAAATCAAGCTTTGAGAGGACAGTCAGAGGTAAAAACGTACCATAGGGAATGCCAGTATCATCCACGAGCTCCTTCTGCTTGCCCTTTTGTTCTCGTGTGGATATACTTGTACGGTCAGAGAAGAAATGGAGGGGGGACATTGAATCTGATGGTGATTGAGGATTCTGAGGCTACTTGGACGATGTCGAGATCAACGTGGCAGGGCCGAGGCAGTGGTACACAGCAGCGAGACCATGATGAGCGTTTTGGCTAGCAAGCGATGAATTATAATAACTGACCTTCGAGTCGACCATCGACGACGAGCATTCTTCTTCAACTTGAAGGTCAGACGACTTCTTCATGATCATAGTCAACTTCACTTGGCATTAAATTTACGGACTGCCGTGCCTAATTCAATTATGACTCGGAACCGTGCCAGCATCAACTGACAGCAATCTCTCGGATACACTCGGGCTCAGACTCCAGTGAAAGCGGAGCATCAGTGATGCATTGATGTCCGGTCGTGTTTCACTGTCCTCGCCTCCCGGATCAACCCTGCCTACCACGGATCTTTACATCCAATCTCAAACTCCGTTTCCTAAAACTCAAACGCCATTCGCGCTGCAACACCAATTCAGACTCTGCGCTATCCACTCATTCGTTACGTCCGGTCCCAACGTGAGTACCAGGTCCCCGTTATTTCCTGCTGTTGTTGTCAGGTGACCCAGGTCTGACGAGAGCGCCCCTGAAAGCTGACCTGGCGTCTGATCCCTACATGATACCACTCCGCCCTGCCTAGGTTCAGGCGCTGTTTTTCCAAATAACCTCCCTGTCTGCTCCGCAAGCACCGCTTGCGGCGACATCCCACGTACGACACAACTCGAGTAATACTCGCACGTTCTCCGCTAAAGACGGTATGTACTTCTCAATGCAGTCAGCTCTCCGCTCGATGCTTTTTGTGCGTTATGCACAGGCAGCTGACAGCACTCTTGAGAATCAGAACCTTAGGAAAAATGGCAGAAAATATTTATTTTTGTGGTTCGCTGGTATGACAGGTTTAGATGACTTAAACAAGTACTTCTATCTCAGCGATCAGACAGCGTACTTGGGCAGTATATTGATAACAGAATCGAGGTTCATACATATTGTAATGCAAACTTTACTAATGACCCAAGGGACTCGAGCTTCCAACCTTAGGCTAACGATGGTAAGGCGGGACCCCAAGGCTGATACAAAATACATACCTTCGGCGCCATTAACAACTGCAGGTTTCTACACCACTCGTATATTATGTTAGTCAGGACTCTGCAGTACAAGGTGTCTGGACACATACACGCAAAATCTTTCTGGGCACGCTTCTCAAACGTTGGATTCAAAGTCATCGTTAGAATCTACGTGGCATGTCTTGTTAGTCAGGATGGAATACAAGATGTCTTGAGACATACAAATAGTTTGAACGAAGCGCTTCTCGACGTCGGATTCAGATTCAGCGGCTTTATCTACACCACGTTGCATATCTTGTTAGTCAAGATGATATAAAAGATATCTTTTGACATACAACCAAAACCGAAGCGCTTCTCGACGTCGGATTCAGACTCAGCGGCAGCATCTACACCATATCTTGTTAGTCAGGATGGAATATAAGATCTTGAGACATACAAAAACGGCCATAGCCGCGCTTCTCGACATCGGATTCAGATTCAGCGGCAGCATCTACGCCACGTTGCATATCTTGTTAGTCAGGATGGAATATAAGATGTCTTAAGACATACAAAAACGACCATAGCCGCGCTTCTCGACGTCAGAGTCAGGCTCCGCAATAAGGTCTACGCCGCATGTTCTGTTAGTCATTGCGACACAGACAAGTTGAGACATACATGCGAATTTCTTCTCGGAGCGCTTCTCGATGTCAGAGTCAGAATCAAGCTCCGCAATAAGGTCTACGCCGCATGTTCTGTTAATCATAATGCAACACAGACAAGTTGAGACATACATGCAAATTTCTTCTCGGAGCGCTTCTCGACATCAGAGTCAGGCTCCGCAATAAGGTCTACGCCGCATGTTTTGTTAATCATAATGCAACACAGACAAGTGGAGACATACATGCGAATTTCTTCTCGGAGCGCTTCTCGATATCTATGCCGTTCACAGTGTGAGTAGAACATGCGGAAACAAGGTCAGCACTACTAGAGAATTACCTGAGGAGGACAATGCATCGACAGGTGCTGCTACCGTCGTCTGTAAGAAAGTAATGGCGATGAGACATAAAGACAAAAAACGCATCATGATTGCTAGATGTGAAGGTGATCTTTGGGATGTTATTGGGTGGCTGAGCATAGCATTGATTCAAGGAGTGCTTTTATATTGTTGAGGGATCGATTTTAAACCCACCTAGGGAATCATTGACTCAAAATGTCGTTCTGCGTGTTGTTTGCTTAGCAAAGGCATTGTTCCGCTCGTCCGCATGCACAATACGCCACGACGAGACGAAGAAGCCCAATATGCGTTCTACGAAATGAAGGCCACATCAACTCAGGGTTGTGTTTCGTTCAATCAAAAATATCAGAACTCCGGAGACGGGCAGAACTCTGTAGCATCTGAAACTCAAAGAAAAATAATTGTTGATTTAAATTACGCAGGAAACGAAATATCTTGCCTTCTTCTGCACGGGTGAAAGAATTTGCAAACTGTATGGTGCAGTTATAGTCTCTTGCATCAGAGAACACAACCGAGCACTGGCTGCCGTTGCTTTTCTCAGGAATCGGTGAATCATAGGAAACTCGGATATGCAAATTCCAGGAGCCATGTCGCAAGGAAGTCATAGAATACGTAATATTGATCGCGACATCCACGAGGATGATGGGATCGACACTGATGATATCGTTAGAATTCCATACACAGTATCCAGTTTTGCAGAGTTCTACCGGCAAGCGAACAACCAGTTTATCCTAGTAACCGGTAGAACTTCTTTCGGAGTCACACCACTGCAGGGTCTCAGTTCAGGCGGGCATGCGAAGTCACTAGCCGTGTTTCTGAACATGAAATCTGAAATGAACTCCCAGAAAATACCGAATTCCGTGAGAGTTGAACGTACAAGTTATCAACTTGAGCTCAGAGCGCTTGCGTATGTTTCATGGCATCCTGCTAAAGTATTCAAGCGAAGCAAATCGCAGCAGGGATATTTTGCCTCTGACAAGCAATATGTTCAATATCTGGTTCCCAGATACACGATGCACCTTCATGGGATCGTAGATGAATCGAATTCGTTGATCTTCGGGGGACAAGCCTAAATATTTAATAGTGCTAAGCCGCGGCTTGGGCCCGCGGCTCCGGCTTTGAGAAAAATATGGGCCAAAGCCTTGTACATGCCGTGACTTTGGCTCGGCTCGGCTATAGGACGGCCGCCTTTGGCCGCCTCACAGCTTGATACCGGGCCATGCATCACTACAAGCAGCATTCTATGGTGTCCGAGCGCGATCAAGTGTATTCTTCGGGCTCGCGCGTCATATTGAACGACGACGTACTAAGTAAGGGCCCAAATTTCAGCCACAGTTTTCGAAAACGGCCGTTTTTCAAATTCCGGCTTGTCCTGCACAACCCCGTTTTGTTGTATTTGCGTGACTTCAAAGTGCGTGACTCATCTGAGACTGCCTGTTCGCACTCGCAATTCATTTCGTGGATGCTTCATTCTAGTACTATCTAATGGTTAAAAGTGTCAAACTTAAGCTATCAAAAGACTCCAGCAAGGAGAACACTGCTCCAACACGGGAGAGCTCTGCATCTGCTGCGAAATCAGCTCCAAGGAAGAATGCAGTCTGGAGCCCCGCCGATGACAAAATCCTCATCGAAGTCTTGACGGAACAACAGGCTGCTGGTAACCAGGCCGACATTAATGCTGATACTTCCGCAGCTCAAAAAGGACTTCCTCGTCGTCAAGGAGCTCCGTGAAAAATCTGGATGGGCGACGGCTCCAGACTCTGCATGGGATGAACTTATTCGTGTGAGTCATTTGACTGAACCTTTGTCCTTTCAACATTGACACCAGTCTTAAGGTCAATAAGAAAATGAAAATCTGGCGTACGAAACCATTTCCTCTCTATGACGAGATCTTGCCGCTCGTGGAGGGGAGATATGCAACTGGCGAGGAGGCATTCAATGTTGGAGAAAGTTATGATGATGATATTGATGGTGCAGTCGAGAATGACTTCAACCAGAGCTGTGGCAAGACCTACACTTCGTTTTCGATGGTTCTGTGTAGCATTTTTGAGTGCTCGGGTTGCCTTTGCTTTCTTAGAAGTAGTACGAGCCATGTTTCAGTGATTGGTAGTACTATCTACGATGATTTTGCATGTTGTGACAATTTGTGACAGTGCTGTGCCAACCGTTTTTGAAAACGGCACTTGAAAAAACGGCACGGTGCAGCAGATCGGGCCTAGCTAAATATCCACGACCTGAAGGCACTTGCACATTTATATCGTTCCAGGATTCAATGTTCTTCAAGTAAGATAAAACGGCAGAAAATATCGTCATTTTATTTTTGTGGTTCGCCGGTATGACGTGTTTAGATGGCTTAAGCTTAAGCTAGTGCCTCTATCTCAGCGATCAGAAAGCTCATTTGGGCAGTATGCACTATGTTGATAACAGAATCGAGCTTGGTACATATTGTAATACAAACTTTACTAATGACCCAAACCGTTGAACCAGTTCGACGGACTCGAGTTTCCAACCTTAGGCTAGCGGTGGTAAATTGTAATAACAATTTCAGAAGAGCCAAGACTCCAAGGCTGATATTAAAGACATACCTTCAGCGCCATCAACAAGTTGACAACAACTGCAGGTTTCTACATCACGTCGTATATTATGTTAGTCAGGACTCTGACATACAAGTTGGTTGTCTTGAGTCTTGACACATACATGCAAAGGCCTCCTGGGCGCGTTTCTCAAACATCGGGTTCAGGGTCAGAGTTAACATTCTACGTTGCATGTTTTATTAGTCAGGATGGAATACAAGATGTCTTGAGACATACAAATAGCGCCAACGCCGCGCTTCTCAACGTCGGATTCAGAGTCAGATTTACTATCTACGTTGCATATCCTGTTAGTCAGGATGAAATACAAGATGTCGATGTCTTGAGACATACAAAAAGTCCAAGTGCGCTTCTCGACGTCAGAGTCAGACATAATGCCATCTACACCACGTTGCATATATTGTTAGTTATGATGACATACAAGACATACAACCAACAAACTGGTGGAGGCGCTTCTCGATGTCAGAGTCAGACTTAACGCCATCTACACCACGTTGCATATCTTGTTAGTTAGGATGACATACGAGATATTTTAAGACATACAACTGATATACGGGTGGACGCGCTTCTCGATGTCAGAGTCAGACTTAATGCCATCTACACCGCGTTGCATATCTTGTTAGTTAGGATGACATACAGGATATCTTAATACATACAACCAACAGCCTGCACGAGGCGCTTCTCGACGTCAGAGTCAGGGTCAGGCCCCGCAATAAGGTCTACGCCGCATGTTCTGTTAGTCATATTGCAACACCGACAAGTTGAGACATACGTGCGAATTCCTCCGGGGTGCGCTTCTCGACGTCTATGCCATTCAGTGTGAGCAGAACATGCGGAAACAAGGTCAGCACTATTAGAGAACTACCTGGCGAGCGCACTGCAACGGCAGGTGCTGCTACCGTCGTCTGTAAGAAAGCAATGGCGATGAGACATAAAGGCAAAAAATGCCTCATGATTGCTAGATGTGAAGGTGATCGTTGGGATGTTATTGGGTTGTTGAGTATAGCATTGATTCAAGGAGTTCTTTTATCAACCCACCTAGGAAATCAAAATTTCGTCTTGCGTTTGTTTGCTTAGGAAAAGCATAATGTCTTCCGTTCGTCTGCATTTACAATACGGCCACGAGTCACGACGCAATACGCCATGACGCAATATGCCACAACGCAATATGCCCCGACGCAATATGCCACGACGCAATATGCCCCAATGCAATATGCTACGACGCAGCACGCCACGACCAGACAAGGAAGTCCGATATGGGCTTTACAAAATGAAGGAGCTGCCCAGGAGGCCCACATCGACTCAGGCTTGTGTTTCGTTCAATCAAAAAAGAAATCCGAAGATGGGCAGAACTCTGTAGCGTCTGAAACTCAAAGAAAAATAACTGTTGATTTAAATTACGCAAGAAACGAAATATCTTGCCTTCTGCACGGGAGAAAGAATCTGCCAGCTGTATGGTGCAGTTATAGTCTCTTACATCAGAGAACATGATCGAGCGCTGGCTGCCGTTGCTTTTCTCAAGAAGCGGCGAAACTTTGCTATGCAAATTCCAGGAGCCATTTTGCAAGTCGGCGCCATAGTATACGTAGTATTGATCGCGACGTCCACGAAAAGATCGACACTGATGACATCATTAGAATCCCACAGGATGCAACGTTTGCAGAGTTCTACCGGCCAGCGAACAACCGATGACCCAAAAACCGGCGGAACTCCTTGCGGAGTCGCACCACTGCACGGATCTCAGTTAAGGCGGGCATGCGAACTCTTTCTAACATGAAATTTGAATACAATCCAAATGAATTCCCAGAAAATACCGAATCCCGTGAGAGTTGAACGTACAAGTCATCAACTTGAGCTCAGAGCGTTTGCATATGTTTCATGGCATCCTGCTAAAGTATTCAAGCGAAGCAGGTTCATACTAACTCATCGCAGTAGGGATATTTTGCCTCTGACAAGCAATATGTTCAATACCTGGTTCCAAGATACACGACGCACCTTCATGGAATCGTATTCGCCTCTCCAAATACACGATCTAGAACACCATCCTGAAGACTCTGAAGAAAACGACATTCTCCTCTCAAGCAAACGCTTCATCTCCGAGCCCTACACCACATATCCTCCATCTAAATGGTCCACTTGGGCTACCCAGGGACTGTCCATCCTGGCAGTTGTTTGTGCATGTTCATTGTATATCGCCTCTGCCAATAATTCCGGGAGTCGTGATGTCCATGGCTTGCGTCAACCGAATCAGAATCCAGGCTTGGAATTACTCAACGAGCTTAAACAAAGAGGTACATACTTTCAGTTATCATGGGTACGCCGTCGTGAACGGAACTAAATGGCAAGCAGCACCTATGGTGTACTTTCCAAGCGCGATCATACGGGTAAACAAAGCTTTACCTGACCAAATGTATTCTTCGGGCTCGCACGTCATATTGAGCGACGACGTAAGTAGATATCCACGACCTGAAGCCACTTGAACATTTATATCGTTCCAGGATTCAATGTTCTTCCAGTGGCACCTACGTCCGTCGAAATTCACGTCTTGCTACATCGACAGCATCGTCCCCACTCCCGAGGATGGCCTTGCGGCCAACAAGACCTACACTTCATCAGGTTCCCTCACGCAGATTCAAATATGGAATGTTACCACTCCTACAGAACCCATGAGGAACCTCAGCTGGAACTCACGACCCCAACGAATCGCATTGATGGGTACTGTCGCATTTCTTCCTGAGAAAGATAAGGTCGAACAGCTGGATGTCGAAGATGGCTGGCAATTACTGATGCCAACGCGGTTCTCCTGTGGTGTGAAAGCGACTGTTAGCATCGAGGTGGCTTGTGAGGGTTGCAGACTTGAATTCGAGCAAGTGTTCTCAAGTCCTCCGCTGGGTGAGTACAGTTTCGCATTACAGGTTTGAGGTGCCAGACTGATGCCATTGTGTAGCTTTCGACCTGTTCGAGATAGGGTAATAGGTGTTGGATTTTGACATCATTAGAAATTTAGGCTTTGATTTAAGGAGGGATGCGTAAAACCGTACAGGCTCGAATTAAACATCACTTGTCTCGTTTGTACCATCGTGCGAAAATCAAATTTAGCAATCTACATGTAGTACTACTTGGCGGCAGCACCTGACGGTTCTGATTCCTGCTGCCCATTGCCTACACCCCTAAAGGCGCTCATCCAAACGCACCAAACTTGATAGAACTTGAAATTTTGGTAAGTACTACTAGTGTCTTACGAGCCCATCTCGGTTGTGTCTAAATCGGAAAGTTTAAATAAACGGACCCCGGACCCCTCGGTCAATCATCTCTGACTTTCTCACTACTGTTGACTGTTGGCAAAAACGGTTTATCGCATTGTTTCTTGTCTCATGAAACAGCTTCGTGCATTTTTCCAGCGTGATGCGGACAGACTGTAGTCAGTTCGCTTCTTCAATTTGGACACGCCGCTTCGTCTTTCCCGCACTTATGGAGAACCCTCTTTCTTTCTGGGTGTTCTTGCGCCCGTCGTGTCTTGACGGCCCTGGGGGGGAATTGGTTACAATTGATATCTGTTTCGATATGGAACTTCCTCTTGAAACCGTGTTCTAGGGTCGAGCGCCTTTGCGAACATGTCAGCTCGTTGTAAACTGGTACTTAAAAGACACTACGTAGTCTACCACTTGTATTATGTCAGCATCGTGTTGGTAAGTATTAGTGAACGATTCTAATTTCCAACACATCCAGTTATGCGTGTTATCGGATGAAACGGTGAATGTGTGACGTATCAAGACTCGGGGCTAAAAAATCGAAGGTCCGGCCGTTCAGTTCAACCAGGTATGTGGAGATACTTTTCGGAGATGCTTGCCGGCAATGACTTCGCAAGCTATATTTCCCGAGACTATTAGTTCTTGTGAGTTGTGACTCGTCATGTCTGTATTTTGCAGCATATGCATGTTCAGAACAAAGTGACTAGCAATGCTTCACAACCTCAAACTTCAAACTTCTATCATACTGCGCTTGTTTTTGCATAGTGCTTTGCCCTTTAGCATTTTATTGAACATCCTTACCATCTTGCGCTTGCAACAGAGGTCAGTCAATGCAGGGCAGTACAGTATGTCGTCGTCAGCTTCGCTGGCGGTAGTTCAATGTCACTCAACATATTTGATGCAGCTTATATTGGCGATGACCATCCAACCGAATTACCCCTCCGCCTCGACACCGTCGCATTGACATTTAACAGCTCTGAACATTACAGTACATCAGGGATCACAGCCTGGTCGGAGTGGAATTCACTTGATCATTTTCCACGAGGCCACGGATTTGTACGGCTGGGACCAAATGGTATTATCATTACCCCATCGTCACCGTGCGTCAGACACTCATTCCAAGTTCTGCCAGGACGAATGTTTGGAATATCGATGTTCCACCAAATTCACTGTCTGCAAATGATCCGCGTAGCTTTCATCAATGGCCCCAACGAGCATAGCGGCCATTGTTTGAACTTCTTACGCCAAGCCATTCTTTGCAATTCTGATATTACCCTTGATCCGCTTTTTGATGACCCCGATGAACCTGTGGAAGCCACAGACGGTTTGGGTGTGACACATATATGCCGGGACTGGTCGCAGGTTTATGCCTACGTTGCGGAGAACCAGAGAGGCCCCATGTGGGAAGACAATGTGATGCAGAGATGAATACAGATCCGAGCATGACGACCTTATTTCTCACAATGACAAGCTCGAGTACTACTACTTTATAAGTGGCAATCTCACTACATGTCACGTCAAAGAAAGTCCAGTCACATACGGCGCGCCCTCGGCGTACATGCCCAAGGCTTGCATGCACACTTAGATTTCTTCATATTCAGAGTCAACACCTGGCAAAACCCTTCCATCCTCCTCAATATTGTGAGCAAAGTATACTACATCACGACGGCAGGCACATTGTTAGCTGGGTGAAGGCGCAATGGCACCAGAGAGTAGCATTATCAGCAAATTCTCGGATTCTGTGCTCAAAAAAATCTCGAATGACGTAAGTAACAGTAGTCACCTGGTTGGACCACTTGTCATGACTTTTACATCGAAAGGCACGTGCACCTACGGCCCCAAGCAAGGAAGCCCGCATCATATTCGTCCACCCGATTTGCTATGACGGGCACCCGTGTTAACTTACGCGCATGCACGAGACAAAGCTCCTGAGCATAAATCGCACTCTAACTGCTAGTGCCTGATATATTCTAAATGGCTACCATACATTATGACTGCATCGTAGTCGGGAGCGGCCATGCAGGTTCCTCGGCAGCCCTCGCCGCTGTTGAGGCTGGATGTACTTCTGTTCTCATTCTCGAGAAAGCCCCAAGAGAATGGGTCGGCGGCAACGGCTACTTCACAGCAGGAGCACATAGAACGGTGCATTCGGGATTGCAAGATCTCCTCCCAATAGTACGCAATGTTACACCAGAGCAAGCGGCCAAGATCGACATAGATCCCTACACAGTCGATGACTTCACTAGGGACATTATGCGCCTTGGTCAGAATAAACCAGATGAGAAGCTGGTGAAAACCATGGTGGAACACTCGAGAGAAGCAGTGGAATGGCTTGCGCGGAGGGTGGATATTCCGTTCATTCTATCATTCCACCGTCAAGCGTATCAGGTGAATGGGAGACAGAAGTTCTGGGGCGGTCTGGCACTTAGCACCGAGGATGGCGGAAAGGGGCTAATGAGAGCGCATATGAAGGCGCTGGAGAAGGCTGGTGTAGAGATTTGGTTTGAGTCTCCTGCAATCAGGCTCCTGGCTGAAAAGGAGACAGTAACAGGCGTTGTTGTCCGAGCGGATGGCAAGGAACTGAATCTTTCTGCCTCATCTGTGGTTTTGGCAGCGGGTGGTTATGAATCTAGCTCAGAGCTCCGTTCCAAATTTCTAGGTTCAGGATGGGAGAAGGCGCGGGTAGGTTGAAAACAGTTGCTTTAAGCAAACTTACATGTAACAACTGGAATGACACGCAGGTCAGGGGTACTCCTTTCAATACAGGTGATGGCTTTGCCATGGCCAAAGCTATCGGTGCAAAAGTTGGTGGAGATTGGGCAAGATGTCACAGCACGTGCTGGGATGCAAATGCCCCAGCTGACGCGGGGGATAGGGAGCTCAGCAATCAGTTCACCAAGTCCGGTTATCCTCTCGGTATCATGGTGAACATCTATGGCCAACGCTTCGTCGATGAAGGCAAGGATTTCAGAAATTACACATACGCCGAATTTGGGCGGCAAATTCTTCTCCAACCGGAAGGATGTGCATTCCAGGTGTGGGGTGCAGACATGGTCGCCTTTCTCCGAAAGGAGGAATACGGGGATGAGATCGTCGAAAAGATCTTTGCTGGGAGCATCGAGGAGCTTGTGGACAAGCTACTTGAGAAAGGTCTCAAGGACAGAGAGAGTTTCCTCAAGACAGTGCACAACTACAACACGGCAGTCCAAAATCATCGAGCTGAACACCCAGATCTCGGATGGGACCCCACGGTCAAGGATGAACTCTCGACTCAGTCCACGACGATATCACTGGAGATTCCAAAGTCTAACTGGGCAGTGCCAATTGATCTGGGGCCTTTCCTGGCTGTAAAGGTCGCATGTGGGATCACATTTACCTTCGGTGGACTTGCTATAGATCCTGATTCCGCCGGGGTATTGTCGAGAGAAACAGACGCACCAATAAAAGGTCTCTTCTGTACCGGGGAAATGGTTGGTGGTTTGTATTATAACAATTACCCTGGAGGTAGTGGACTGACTGCTGGGACTGTGTTCGGGCGCAAGGCAGGGCGCGAAGCAGCCAAGCTAGCTGGAAAGTTAGTCAATTAAAAATACAGCGTAATATGCACCGCATTTGTTAGTTGTGATCAACAGGACGACAGCAGGAAAATTCATTGAAGTCAAGCGATCCAGCGTATCCTTCTTCCTCTTCAGGCAAAAATTTAAGACGCTCGTGCACGCGTTTTGAAGATAAGACGGGCGGCGCCACCAGCCATGCAAGGAGATTAAATGTAAGGTATAGGTACTTACATATGGATGTATGTAAGTGGCAAAGCATCGGTGCGATTTAGCTGATTCCTAAACTGCCGTCCGTGAGGCAGCTGAGATTATCGAGACCCGACGTACTCATGATCTAGGTAGGTATCATCATTGTCAGAGCAATCCCATATGAATGCTACTAAGCAGTAGTTGGGAAGATGTAGTAGATTGAGGTCGTTGTTGCATGTGACCTGTCAGCGTGTCTCTGGTGATATATGATACATGATGGATCCAGTGATGTCCTCTCTGAGTCGTCATCAATGATCATATTCACTGATTCGAAGTTGGTAGGAGCAAGCGGTACAGTTCTTTCAAGTTTCAACATTCAACCAAATTTCCATGCCTGCAAGGATACAAGACACAGGTGATGTGTGAATTGGCAAGCTAGCATATCTGATATCTGTTTCGTCTCCAGCTCCAGCACATATGTCAGTCGGAGCGCGCATAGAGACAAGGGGACAAAAAGCCGTCAATCAGCACTCCGAAGCATGCCACAAAAAGGTAACACTAGTAATTTAACCCACGTCTGGGTCCGGGTTCCCTTTGTTCGCCTCGTGTAGACCCGGCTCTTGGCGAGGGATTCGCAACTCTGCCGGTTCTGCGTGGAGTCACCTGTTGGAATTCGATTGCGTGCGCTCGATAATTCCAGATAGTGGATGATACGGGGTTACAAACTCGACACTTGACTATTTTACTGTGAATGGGTGTGTATATAAAGTAACAACATTAGTCAAACACGAGTACGTCTGATCCCGTTGAACACCATCTTGGTAATGGAACCAAATAAGATGGAACGTAATCGTCAGCCATGGCCAACGGTGATACAAAATTCTTGGCAATTTTACTTTGATAAATGCCACCTGTGAGCCCCATCTAATTAGTAATGTTCATACAGTAAGTTACGCTGACCTACCAAGTGAGGTTGGTTGATTTTGCAGTAGTCCTACCTTATAAATATCGTGCTCTGATCCTGGGGTGGTTGATGGTTGTGACATGGTGAGACAAGAGCTTTTGCCGAATATAAGAAATCTAATTTGACCATTTTCACGCGAAGCGATGCTGACAGCCATTTGCAGAACACTAGGCCAATCCCACCCAAAAAAAAACACCAGTCGGACCACAACCTTTCAACTTCCGACGATCAATCACGCGCACGTGTTTATATGAACTCAGCCCGCCGAACACGACGAATTAAGCTCTAAATTTCAGACTCCGCTGTTGTGTTTTTTTTTGCGGCTGGCCTAGTAATCTGCAAATGGCTGGAATAGTTATTCCAATAATGAACTTTATTGTGACAATATGAGTAGAGTTGGTCAACAACACTGGTGTCGTGATTCACGATCAAATGTCACTGAATGCATCCTCAAGTTGTTCTACACCTTTGGCCAGCCAAGAGAACTCGCCAATGTCTGTCATTGTAGCATGGTATAGTAGTCAAGTCCCTTGCCCTGTAAAATCTCGGTGACTTCATCCCTACAAAGTTTCCCATTCAGATAAGGAGCTCATCCAGTAAAGGAGCAAAGGAGTCATGGGGAAAGCATTATACTGTGTATCACAGCGCCTGCAATCCTGTGGTCTGTAGTTAATTCTGTAGCCTGCAACCAATCATGGAGCTTCATTAAACTCGACTTTGATTCATTGACGGGTGCTCATTCGATCATCATTTGAAATTGCTGTGTGGTGCAGTCCATTACGTCAAACTAGGGAAGTCTGGTTCCGGTAAGTTTAAATCGGATGTACAACACCGAGCCGCGCTTCCAGGAGCTGGGCACAAGGTTTCATTCGCAGACCAGCGCTGCAGGGATATTAACTTGCTTATAGCCTCTATCTGTCTTCTAGGTGTATAGGGCTTCTAGCTGACTATCTCGACCATCTTCAAATCCGCAGTACAGTAGTACTACACTACTGAGCAACCAGCCTTGGGAGTCGTAACTCGCTGCGCAGTTTCGACTTCGCAATGACCTTGGAACACCCTGGCGATACTGCTGTCAGCGCCAGCGATCTGCAGGGCACGAGAGAGAAGTCTGTCAATCTGCCGCAACACAGTCATCATGAAACCAGAATCATTGATTCTCGAACTTCAAAAGAGCAGGCCGTGAGCTATGATACATCCCCAGTCTCACCTGCCAGATCTTCGCAAGGAACACCAAGGGTCTCACTTCCTGACACACCATCAGCCCGCACGGGACCACCGCGCTCTTTGTCCTTCACATTCTCTCACCCGAACTCTCCAACCACTGGCATCCCGCCTCAAATACTTGTCAATGGTCAGCCGGAAAACGATGATATATTGGAGAACGATCTGGAAGAACATGGAAAATCATCCTTTCAGCTCAATCCACCACGTTCGTCAAGCTTCCGAGGTGCATTTGAGCTTAGCCCTTCTCCGGGACCAGCCGCCCCAGATAAGAAGGGTAAAGCGAAGGAGAGCAGGTTTTTCGACCGGTTCCATGATTCTCCGACAGACGAAAGGCCGGAAATGTTTCCGGGTCATTCTAATGCCATTGTAGAAGAGAAACAAGAGAAGGAGGCGAGGAAACCCGTGTTTCGTAACCAAACAATGGAACCTATTCGCAAACCCACTGATCCGTCCCCTGGGGATCTCCAGCGCTCTCAATCTCACCCTCTCCAAGGGATCAAGAGGACAGGAGCATCCGCAAAATGGAGCAAACTACGCGGTCTCCTACCTTCTGTCATTCGCCATGTGCCATCTGGCGATCCTGCGCCACACTCTGTGGTCACTTCGCACGAGGTCAACATTACTGATGAACTCATTGCGGGTGGTTTGTCCATGTTGATGTTGGGTTTGTGGTTCGAACGGGACGAGAAGGGACACCGGCGTATGCCTGTTCTCCTCCATCGTCTGCGTATACGGATTAGTGACAGTCTGCATCCCTTGCAAGCGCACAAAGCTGTATTTCGCATTGAATGTGAATATGCTAATGGCGCAGTGCGTTGGGTGGTTTATAGGCAGCTGCGTGATTTCTTGTCCCTTCATGCTCATTTCGCTTTCTCCAACGCATTTAGTAGTCAGAAGGACGTGTTACCTGAGTTTCCTCGAACTAGTAAGAATTGTCTCCCCTTATTAATGTTCAGGAGTGTTAACGTGCTGGTGTACAGCCCTTCCCTACTTTAAGTTCCTGAAGAAGGAATCCAGCGAGGGTCACGTCAAACAAACTGACTTTGCTCCTTTGCAAAGAGGAGCGCTGGAGGAGTACTTGATCAAGCTTATACGCGCTGTCGTTCGTTTTTCTTTTCATATCGCGTTTATGCTTCACTAATACCATTTCAGATGTTTCACCCAACATCAAACAGACTTGCAGGCTTCCTTGAGATTAGCGCATTATTCATCGCCCTTGCTCAGTCCGGCGGTATCCAATACAAAGCTGGATTACTCCGCATAGATACAGAAGGAAATGGCGCTGGGTTTGGACGGAAGTCAGCGCGTTGGCGCAAGCGGAAAGAGTCTAAATGGTGCGCAGTACGCGAGAGTTATATAGTAGTATTAGAGGACCCAGGAGAGGTACGTCCAGCGCTGAATCACCGTCAGCCCTTTCACAATGAAAGCATCGTTCAGCTCGCCGTTTGGGACGTCTTCCTTTTTGATACGGATTTCAAGATCATTCGTCCCATGCGATACTACCGCAAGGGTCTACACATCTTGCGCTCGGAACCGGAGGACCGCGAATTCCTCACTAACGACGTCAGCGAGACACAGCTCCATCCGGAGATCGAGGTGGACTGCCTCTCTGTAATGAGTAGTATCAAAAGCCGTCTTTCGCGAGTGCTTCGATTTGGTAACAGGTCATCCCCAAATCTCGCAGTCCCTACGATCGGTGAAACTCGGGGGGATGAAGATGCTCCTAAGCCGGTGCACACAAGGTCAGAGACAATGAGTTCTGCCAGCTCCACAGCATCGTCTCGCCCTGCAACACCGATGTTGGACCCATCTACGAACTTGAATCCTCTGATGAGCAGTGGTAATGCTGAAGGCGGAGAGATCACAGGCGAGCAGGAGAAGAAGGCAAGAAAGGAACGGTCAGATGAAGTCTCAAAACATACATTCTATGTTGAGAACTCGCAGATGCGCTTGAAAATGGTCGCAAAAAATGAGGTAGGCTTTCTCATATGCAACGACTTCGTTACTGACAAGATATGGCCGTTGTTTTAGCGACAAATGCTGCAGTGGATTACTGCTCTGGAAAAAGCGGCTGCTTCTGCTGTTTTTGTCAAAAACAATCGCTTCGATAGTTTTGCTCCGATTCGATTGAACGTCGCTGCTCAGTGGCTTGTTGATGGTGTCCGTGTTTTCTTTTCTTCGTATCATCCAGCATTGCATTAACCCAGAGGGGTAGCGTGATTACATGTGGAACTTGTCTCGGGCTATGCTCATGGCGCAAAAGAGTATCTACATTCATGACTGGTGGCTATCCCCTGGTACGTTCGTGGCTCATCATAGCGGTCTCCTCATTCATGTAGTATAGAGCTGCAAATGAGACGCCCTAATAAGCTGAAGTACCGCTTGGATCACCTCCTGGAGAAAAAAGCCAAGGAAGGCGTTAAGGTCCACATAATTCTATAGTAAGAAACTTTCTCTTGTCATTCTGTGCTCATATTGATCTACTTCTAGTCAGGAAGTTTCGAGCCGGACTACGCCTACGGATAGCAAGTAAGCACCGAATGAACTTTTTGTAGATTTTGTGGACTTACCTGATACGAAGCTATGCGAAGCAAAGACTCATGTCATTACACCCGAATATCATGGTTCAACGCTCTCCTTCACATTTCCAAACTGGTACATTCTACTGGGCACATGTGAGATCTCTACATAAGAATACGAATGTGCCTGATATATCCATAACAGCATGAGAAGCTTTGTGTTATTGACGAGACTATTGCATTCATGGGAGGGATTGACTTATGCTTTGGAAGGTTTGAAGTCAATTTAGACGTAATCGATTTTCACCGCTAAACAACTCCAAAGATGGGATACGCCGCAGCATGTCACCATCGACGACCCAGAGCTGTCGGCAGACAAGACCGAAATCTGGCCAGGTGTGTTTCACCCATGGGGCTAAGGATGGGTATTGATTACCATTCACAGGCAAAGACTACAGTAACCCGCGGATCCTTGATTTCCATGCGCTGAACAAGCCCTTTGACGACATGTATGACAGGGCGAAAGTTCCCAGGATGCCCTGGTATGCTGCTTCATATTTGAGATAAATATCAATGTTCACCATGCGCACGAAGGCATGATGTTGGCATGCAGGTCGTAGGTCAGCCTGCTCGTGACCTTGCTCGGCACTTTGTCGAAAGGTTTGTCTCCCATGTCATGCACGCAGAATACATCATTGAACTGCCGTCCCAGATGGAATTATTTGCTCCGATTGAAAGTGTGTCTTTCACCCAGTTGATTTGATGTCATTGGCTAATTTATATTAGAACCACTCCCGACTTATGCCTTTTCTTTTACCGCCGCCAGAGTACAAACCGGGAGAACTTATCGCGATGGGCCTGACCGGCACGTGCGAGATGCAGATTTGTAGATCGGCTGGCTCTTGGTCGCTTGGTACTTCCAATCGAATCGAGCATTCGATTCAGAATGCCTACCTCAAAGGTTCGGCGTTATTACCCCTTAACGTGAGGTTCCTGACATAATCTTTAGCCATCGAGTTGTCCGAGCACTTCGTGTATATTGAGAATCAATTCTTCATAACCTCGTAAGTACTCACTACTTAACCATCACGGCTTGTTTAATCGCCTCGTAGGACTGTTGTAAATGATGTTAAGATCGAGAACCGGATTGGTGATGCAATAGTGGATCGGATCATCCGCGCACACCGGGAGGAGACTCCGTGGAAGTGTTGCATCGTCATCCCCCTCCTCCCTGGCTTCCCGTTTCCCATTGATCACAGCGACGCTAGCGCGGTTAGTTGGAGCGATTTGTCCAGAATTTTCAGCTGATTGATGTTTCAGATTCGAATTATCGTCGAGTGTCAAAACCGCACCCTTTTCCGTGGGCCCAATTCGATATTTTCTCGACTTCGTAAAGAGCGTATCAATGTGTGTGATTCGAGTTTATCATCTGAATCACTGTATTTATTCCTTGGTTAATCAGCCTGATGACTATATCGCAGTGTTTTCACTGAGAAACTGGGCAAAAATGCGGAATGGTACATTGACTACGGAGATAGTAAGTGCTTGTGTTCTTGATTTCGGACTACCTAATCGTGCTACAGGTGTATGTCCATGCCAAGGTATATAAACAGCGATCAAACTATTTAAGTTGCATACTCAAATCCTTCGATCTCCTCAGGTCTGTATTGTGGATGATCGTCTAGCAATCATCGGCAGTGCAAACATCAATGAACGCTCGCAGCGTGGCGATCGAGATTCGGAAATTGCTGCAGTAATCCGAGACACTGATATGATTGATGGGTATGGCATCATAGGTCGTGCCTCGTAGTTGTCTGATAGTTATGATCAACAGGACGATGGCAGGAATACCATTCAAAGTCGGGCGATTTGCGCACAGTTTGCGAATGCGACTAATGCGAGAGCATGTTGGTGTTGATGTTGATGCCATGGCTGAACAAGACTACGTGCCTCGTGACGAAATGAAGCCTGAGCATGAGCAAGAGGTGTGGGACCCAGAATCCGAGCAAGAGCACGGTGGCCGTGGCGTTACTCAGGCCAAACACGCGACTCCTATCCGCAATGCACTGGGCGAGGCAGGCGAGGGTATCAAACAGGGTTTGTTGTTCACCGCAATCTCGAAATCTCGGTGGGCTGACGCTAGACCAAGATGTACACGCCGCTGGTGATGCAGTCGCTTTGAGTACTTCCAAACATCTCGAAGTACCTCTTGGGGAGGTGGAACTCCACAAGCCAGACACTCCAGAGCAGGATTTATCCTTGCAGGAGGAACGTATGACGTACAGCCACGAAGGCAAGAAGGAGCCAGGGTTCGCCAGTGCGATTGTCCCTACGTTGGAAGAGAAAACTGTGCAGGAGGGTCTGCCTCCTGTCTCGCAGGCTGAGAGCCCTCCCTTGAAAGACAAGTTAGAGCATCAGCTGGGTGGACGCTCTGATCCTTCTGAGAAGCGCACCGCCGATGGGGAAGCATACGGCGCTCCAGCGTTTGCATCAAAGGATTCTCAGACCGATAGCGAGCCACCTCACGCTGAGTCTGGAGTTAATGACGCGGATGAGCAGGAGAAGACTGCAACTGCAACAAGGTCTATGCTAAGGAAGCATCTCGCTAGTAGGGTCGGCAATAAACCCTGGGATGTACCTGTGCCTGCTCCCAATGTAGATCCCGAAGGTTTTGAGGACCCAATATCTGATGCATTTTGGAAGAATGTCTGGATTGCTTGTGCTGTGCATAATGTATGTTGTGCTTGCATTGAAGCCGTCAACGTACTGATTTTTGTTCAGACTGAGATTTATCGCAAGGTTTTCCATGCTGTCCCTGACGACCTCATTACGACGTGGAAGCAATACAAAGAATTCGTTATTCATCACGAACGCCTCGCTAAGCCGGTACGTACCGTTGAACATTCTTTTGCTTCATGCCTCTTAAATGCTCTTGGCTCGAAGGTTAAGGACAGCCATTCATCTGAGCCGGTAGCACGAGTGCCCTCGGAGACGGCATATGAAAATGGGCCATATCTCAAGGGAGGAGTAGCGGATGCTGCTGAGGCAAGCCGCGAGACCTTGCGTACCAATGATGGAAGCGACATTTCTCCTCCCAGAGGCTCTATCCCTCTAGACAAAGAGACACGAAGTCAAAAGGCTGTACATGGAGTTGAACCTTTTACCAAACAGGAACGCGATGAAATGGAGGAGCTGTTGAAAGAGGTTCGCGGACACCTCGGTGAGTAACCCATTCCATCCCCTCTCTCGTCATTCCCTTGTTCTTATATCCGTGAAGTTGTGTATCCCACGCGATTCTTAGAAGGAGAGGATATGGCAGGAAACTTCGTATTCAATGCAGACAGGTGCGTTGGAACCAATGACATTATTCCGCATTGCTCACAGTTACCAGGATGCTGCCTCTCCCGATCTATGACTAATTTTACCCCGCACGAGCCACTGTCGCATAAATAATCAAGCAAGCAAATTCCCTACAAACATACATTTTCGCAACTCCATATGATACCAGCATGCTGCACGCATTCAAGCCATCTCCATGTCGAAGATAATTTTGTCTGGGAGTTTATTTCACTATGTAATTTTTAAACTCTATCAATGATGATATACACGCACCTTCGAGGTACGGTGCGGAAAGCGACCGGTAATTGGTATGCGCCTGATGCGGGCGGAACTCAGCCAGTTTGTCTTTGCTTTCAAATAGGAAAATTGCCCCTAGCACGCGCGTCGGCATGGGCCACGAACTTCTACGAGATAAAACATACCCATGTCATAGTCGTGGTCGAGGGGTTGAACGACTTTCTCTCCAGTGACAACGTTTTGAAGCGCGGATATCTTTGATGGAAGCTCCTTGATAAGTGCCTTCACATACTCCCTTTGCTCGGGGGTTGCCTCCGACTTAAACTTGTACAGGACTGCGTTGTGTCAGTTCCGAGCATTGTGAAGCGCATCGAATGATAGTTACCTATGTTGTAGATTGTCATATGGACCAGGATGGGATGGGGAGTGACTGGTAGCTTAAAACCTCTATCGGACAATGCGTCATGACAAATGCATGGGAGATGCGAGCCATTCTATTAATGTGCGACATATATTAGGTACTTGATGGATGACAGCTGATTGGTCATACGGACTGAAGGCTGAAGGATGCGTATTTCCAAGACACGATGGGGCTTAAGCCGTCACAGAGCGAAGTTGGCCATTCCTACTAGTATGAGTACAACAACGTGTTACATATTTATAATCAACTTGAAAACGATTTCCCTTTAGGCAGATTCAATGTCGAAGATGAGTAAGTCTGTACCCTGTTAAGACAGTCAACTTTTCAGGAAATTAAAAACAAGACATACCTTCGACGTAAGGCGAGCAAAAATCCTTGTGAGCAATATGCGCCTCATGTGGGCGGTACTCATTCAACTTAGCTTCGCTCTCAAATAGAAAAATAACCCCTGAAGCAGATTCTTATCGACTTCCCACGAACTATGATAGATAGCGAGAAAAATACCGCACCCTCGTCATAGCCGTGTCCAAGAGGGTTAAATACTGTTTCGCCCACGACAAGGCTCTGGATCGCAGGTATCTTTGATGGAAGGGCCTCCGCAGAGTGTCTCACACTCTGTCTTTGCTCGGGGGTTGCCTCAGGCTTGAACTTCGTCAAAACTGTGCTATTCGTCAGAATCACGACTCGAAGTTACTTTGAAGAAGGGTAAATACGTTACTCGCCTACGTGATGAATGGTCATGCTGGATATCTACGGGTGGGAGGAAGCCTGAGGGAAAGGTTAGGTATTCGCTCACATCATGATGAAATCTATTTATGCGGCGGACTGAATTGGATGAGAATAGTTCTTCTGGAGCTGATGGAAGCTGAGCATTGATGGGTGGCCGCCGAGCTTCCCACAGCGTTGCTAACTTCTCGACGAAGGAACTGCAACTGCTGCTATATGTAGCTAATCACTCTTCAAGTGCTACCTTTACTAAGTACTTGCCTCCGAGTCTCCGACCCATATGTAATCCACTGGCGACGGAAACCCTTTGTTTATGTCTCGTATCATATTCCATTCTGTGCGCCACTGTCAACAATTTCTATTAGCTATCCTTACCCTGTAATGCCACCTCTTTCCTACTACATATTTAAGTATTCATTCGTGTCGCATACAGAAGCCAGGCGATCAGCAAACTAGAAACTTTGTGTTTACTCCCGTGACGGCGTTCTTAACGAGAGGGAGAGGGAATGTATGCACGGAGTGCAATGTTATTGG
>CAKNEV010000176.1:0-59990 GCA_930272055.1 Rhizopogon roseolus
GCTGTCCTTCGAGAGCAACGAGTTGACGTAGTTGGCGAGGCTCGAGATCACGGGATGCTTCAGGATCTGAATGGTTGGGATTTCGGGCAGGCCGAAGTGCGCCTCTCCCTCGCGCTTGAGCCTTGAGAATGTGTATATTAGTGAAGGTCCATCTACTACTGCGAAGAATGTATTCACCTGATGACATCGATGGAAGTACCCCCGAGCTCGAAGAAGTTGTCGGTGGCCGAGACCTCGCTTTCCGCAAGGTTGAATATCCCCGCGTATATCTTCGCAAGAGCCTTTTCCGTCTCGGTGGAAGGGGTGACGAAGGAAACACCACGTGCTTCGCTCAGAAGCTCTTCAGCACGGGAAATGTGCTTCGCGAGCCCGCCTTGCTTGAAAAGGCCGACGAGTCGCGCACGAGAAAGCTTTCCGAGGGTGGTCTTCTCCATCTGGTTGACAGGGATGGGAATAATGAGCTGAGGAGGTAGGGTCACCATCTTCACACAGATGTCGCGGAGAGCGCGGTGTGTGGCAAAGAGCTTGGTTGAAGCATCTGCTCCATCGAGGTCGAAAGCGGGCGAGTAGAAAATGACGAACCCTTCGGTCTCCTGGCCAGGAGCGCGGTAGGGAGCAGCAGCGAGGAACGAATGTGTGACGCCTTCCACAGTCTGGAGGTAAGTTTCAAGCTCAGGAATACCATACGAGACACCATGGACGATGACGGTGTCTTTGATGCGACCGCTAAGGCGCATGACGCCATTCTCGATGATGCCCATGTCACCAGTGCGGTACCAGCCACCCTCGACAAAGCTGGAGGAAGTAGCCTCGGCATTGTTGTAATAGCGTACGAAGACCATAGGTCCGCGGACCTGAAGCTCACCGCTCTCGCCGTCTGCGCGAAGAGTGGAGCCATCGGCTGGATCAACAATGCGCATCTCGCAGCCGTTAACGGGACGCCCGAGATCAAGGAACTCGTGAGAGGGTTCAGTTGCAAGGACATCGATGGGGTCGTAAATGCATCCCGCACTGTAAATATCCATCAGTTTAGATATTCCGGGCCATCACAAAATTGTCCTCACCAAGTTTCTGTCATTCCGAATCCAGCAGAGATAACAAACGATACTGCAGACGGGTTCTTGCTGAGTCTTTTCATGGTAGCAGCGAATGCTTGTGCAGTCTTCGAAACAACTGCTTCACCTCCGCTGTTGATGCGCTTAATAGATGACAGGTCGAATGTTCCATACAGATCGGTGCGCTTTTCCAGATCACGAGTAAGCTTGGACAGGAGGAAGTTCGGTGCGAAAGTCAGTTCAATGGACTAAAAATAGAATAAGCATTATAGAAGCGCTGAATTATAGTTGAATGTGCGAACTTTCTCGTCGATAAGACGGAGTAACCGAAGAGGATCGGCAAGGATAGCAGATGCATGCACGTGAAGTTGCGATGCACCATATAAAAGAGGTGTGATGTGCATTTCCAAGGATCCCGCGACGTGATCAAATCCAACCCCTGTATACCACGATTAACCTCAGACGAATGCTTTCAATGATGATTGACTTACAGTTCAAGATTTGAGAGTCTGATGTGAGACCGTAGCTTTCACCCTTGGCGCGGCATGCAGCAAGAATAGTACGGTGTGTGTGCACGACGGCCTTAGAGAATCCAGTTGATCCTGAGGTCAGGAAGAGGATAGCCTCGTTGTCAGGCTTAGCCTCATAAGCAATCCAATTGGCCGGGACAGCAAATCTCTCTGCAGAGGCTTTCAATTCGGCGAGCAGATGAATCTCGAGACCCGAAATAGAGCTGAGTTGTTCTGCACCGAGCTGGCTGGTGAGCCAAGTAGCAGATCCGAACAAATTCTTGATATGGGCGACATGCCCTTCCTTGTGTGCCTGTTGGGCACTAAGAGCGGGCTGCAAGCATGGAACATAGCCAGCCAGGAGACATGCCCATACAGCAGCCATGTTATCTTGGTGCTCGGTCAGGTACACGATAATCACTGAGCCGGTGGGCTTTCCCCACTCGAGCATGGCACGTGCAAGGTTACGGACAGACTGATTGAATGTGGTGAATGTCATTGTCTGGATGGAGGAGTCATGGGCCGAGGAAGTGACGAAACCAAGCTCGTGAGACGGATATCGTTGGACAGCTTGAGTAATGACATCGTGGAGGGTGTTGGGTGGTGGGGAAACAATGGATGATTTCAGAGCGGCAACGAATTCGTTGGTAGTACTGGTGGCGACTGCGACGGGTGCCATTGTTATGCTCTAACACAGTAAGGGGGTAATAAAAAGGTATGTAGGATGTTGAGTGCGGACTTCCTTGGACGTCCGGGCTTATATACTTCGAAATCATAACACCTGATTAAATATCGGCGCTCACCGCACTGCGTGAGCTTACGGAGCATAAATGAACGGCATATAATAACACAAATTCCGCTCCATTTTGCAATCGCCAGATCAAAGGTCAAATAACACTAACACCACAAAGGGCAGGTTTAGCCGTATTAGCGTCCTTTCCCCCCGGCTTTTGCCAGTTTTAGCCAAGTTCGTCTATGGACAATCCCTCTTCCTATGGAATCCTATCATCAATAGTAAGAATCCAGGAATCTACTGTACGGTGGAGCTGGTATATCGCCTATTCCGTAGCAACATCAAAAATGCACTGCATAAATAACCGCCATCATCAACGGAGAAGAGATTAGCGATGGGAGTACCTGCAATACGTTAGCATGGTTGCTCGGAGCAGTGGGGTCTAAAATCGCCAGTCCACATGCTCCCCGCCGGTATTGCGGCTCTGAGGAATGTGTCTAGGATAGGCATCGATGGGGACTCATTTCTGCTTCATTCACATTCCAGGAATTGTAAATTCTATTCTCGGCAGGAAATGGGTTTTCTATCCCGGATCGCGGTATGTAGCAATATGCAACTCGGCTTGCAATCATACCTTTCGAATCTGCTAATCTGTATCTCCTCTCGTTTGCCAAAGCCTTGGATCCGATCATCGAGTTAGTTCAGATTTATCATGAAGTCATTGCACCTCCATTATGAGGGTGTCGTCACGCATCTGTCACATGTCATGGACACTCATCATGATATCGAATTGATTGATTGTAACAATGTCACAGGTAGTGGAATCCACTGTACAAAAATGTTATTTTAATCACAAAAATGACCAGTACTCCTCCTCACGAGCATGCTCCAGTGGGTATAGCAATGCATCTTCATTTTTTGGTATCAGAAAGTTTATCTACGTTACATGTCACATATGGCTCAACCCCAAAACGTCGTCGTTGTCTGATATCCGATCGCAAAGGTACAGGATGGCATAGGACTAGATTGTCCGGGACTCCTCACGTGATAAACCATTACTCCAACCTTGCGCTGTTATAGACAACAGCACTGCCAGGTCGTTTGTTGATTTTCACCAGCGGAAGGCAATCAGGAAGCATTTGCTCAATGCTAACATATCGCTAAAGTTAAAATTGAAGGCCAACTTTCCTGCGATGATCGGTATACGGATTTCTAGGGGCGGCGAAGGCGAGCGGTGTGGGTAACCATGTCGATAGTATGTCTCGCCGCACTAACATGTCTGTGTGGATCATGGTGATGGGCCTGTCTGTTATCTATCGCCGAGCCTTCCATATGCATATGGTGTGCAGTCTCGTACGTACAACTGGTAGATTGACTCGGTGATGGATGATGAAAGAATCCAATTCTGTGCAGGGCAGAAAAGTTTGTCAAGTAGAATTACGATTGAATGGTCGGCAAATGCCAGCCGCGGGGAACGCACATGGGCAATGATCTCGAGTTTCCACCTTTCGATAAACCGGTCAAAAATAAGCCCGCCATTCTACTTTTCTTCCGGGCACGATAATGGCTCTTCAGCAGTGCTGGTAACACGTCGCGTCTGAGCCGTCGTCGTTCAACGATCGCTTCTAAGATATGAATCTCGGTTTAAGTGGCAAGTCTGTGCATCGGATTGCAGAAACAAATGAGTAACTAGTCCAAAACCGAAGCAATCCAAACCAAACCAATTCGCAATTTTTGAGCGCTCTGACGTGAACTTTGAAGCAGTGTAAAGTGCAACGCTAGTTCCGACTAGTTATACAGAGCTGTGAGCTTTAGCTTGGACTAGATGACTTGTTAAGTTACTTTCATGGCTAGCGGTTTACCAAGCCGCCTCATCTCCTCGCTCCTTAGAATCTCCGTAACTCCAAAATCAAATTGTATTGGTCATTTCATCCAGTGAGTTTGCTGCATGCACTATTTCCCCCCCATTCCTTAGAACATCCACACCTTTCTAGTCGTCATATCGCCATGCAAGCTCTTAAGTTCGAAAAGACTGGGTCCTTGGACAATATTTCGTTGGTCAATGTTGACAAACCCTGTTTACGTCCCGGCGAGGCTCTCGTACGCGTCAGAGCTGCCGGTGTCAATGGAGTAAGCTTCTAACCAAGCTCATACCATACTGCTTAACCTTCACCATCAGTCCGATGCTGCCGGCGTTCTGGGTATGCTTCCATTTGTGACCACTCCACGCATTCCTGGAAGAGATTTCTCTGGCGAAGTCGTTGAAGCACTAGATGAGCCCGGAGTATCGAGTCAGCATTGGATCGGAGAAGAGGTATGGGGCACGGGAAGTGACAGAGGTTTCACATCGGATGGAACATTCTCTCAGTGAGTGTTTGACATGTATATTGTCTGTGATCTTTCCACTCAAATCGCACGATAGATACGTTGCTGTCCCTATCTCTGCTCTTAGTCGGAAGCCAACAACTCTCGACCATTCAAAAGCTGGTAGTATGACGCTACCGTGGTTATGTGCATGGATCACGGTTGACACTCTCGCAAATGTCAAAGAAGGAGACAACGTTATCATTATAGGCATGTCACTCTACTTATGTCTTGTATCATTTTTCTCACAACAATTCTCTAGGCGCTCGTGGCGGTATAGGTTCCGCAGCTGCTCAGCTCTGCAAGGAGCGTGGGGCACGCATATTTGGCACATACACCTCGCTCGCCAAAGCGACGCCCCCATCGTACATCACGCCCATTGAACTTTCATCCAAAGGAGCCATTCGCGAGACAATTGCCAAAGCAGGATTGCAGAACAAAATCGATGTTGTGCTAGATTGCGCTGGTTACGACCAGCCATTCAACGATGCGGTTTTCACAATGACGCCTAAAGGTACTGGTCGTGTCGTGATCATGGCTGTTCATGCGAAGGATGGGATGTTCCCCGTGGACATGCGCACTTTCTATACGAAGGCCCTTACATTGAAGGGTATGAGGTCTAGCATTCTGGGCCCGTTGGAGGTCAAAAAGGTGTTAGATGACCTCGCCAGGAAGATTGATGGCGGTCTACTGGAGGGACCGAAGGAGGTCAAAGAAGTCGATCTGACGGACATGGACGCCGTTAAGGGTGCCCTGCAGGAAATTTTAACTCGAGCATCTCATGTTCGTTCAGTGATTATCCCCTGACCATGTGCGATGACCGCAAAGATTATCCTATAAGCGGTCGCATTAGCCTATGGATACTAGACTAGAATCAAGGCCATCATTAATATATTCCAAACATCAGAGCCCCACAGAGGCTTCTAGCCGTAGTCACGCCACAAATGCGCTCAATAACCTTTTCCCCTATTCCAACTTCTAACTTGGCTTAGGCTAAATTCGCTTGCAGGCTTGCAACAGTTGGAACCTACGCTAACCTTGTCTCTCATGCCCCTGACCTGGTAATCTCCATCAGACGACAGCTAAACACCTAACAGAGTATAGCCTGAAGTCCTCTGATGCCTCCTGATGCGAGAGAAATCCCTTCAATAATTCAGCCTAGGTAGCTTCTGAGGAACCTAAATTGCTATTGAGAGCATTAAAAGATAAATAATATGGTGACAAGTACACATACTCATTGCCAGTAATTAATACAATAAAAATTGGACACTTTAGTGGTATAAATTTTGAGAAAATGCGGGGTGGTGCATAAAATACAGAATCCCAGCATCTAAAACGCTACTATAAAATAGACCAACAGAATAAACGGTTGTAGGTGGAAAACACGATCTAGAAGCAAAAGAATTCCTCTATAGTGCGACCAAAGATCGTCAGTCCATCGCGAATCGTTTCATCGGTACCAACAAAAGTTGCTCTGAAGAAGTTCACTCGCTAGAGACCATATGCATGAGCATGTATTCGACGCATGCACATATAAGACGAAACTCACATCACTGATATGGTTCCCTGGTGTCAGGCCTGTACGATCAACAATGGCAAAAGTTGATGCAGGCATTAGGACCAAGCCATTACTCAGCAGCTTCTTAAACAGCTCGTCCATAAGCTCTGCGGTGTTCGTCGTCGATCCGCCTGGAACCGTCGGCGTTTGACACGCAGAGAAACGCGCATGGTGCTCAAGGTTGATTTTGATCCAGACGAACATCCCAGACTGGGGCACCTCCGCAGTGGCGAATCCGGAGGTAGCGACCTTCCGTCGGAATACATCCATAAAGAGATCCCTCCGGCGTTGGTACTCGTTGCAGAGTGAAGAGATCCACTTCATGAAGCCATCGATACCCCAGCCCCCACTGCTAAGCAATTCGGCAATGAAAGCTTGACCCATCCCATGCGGATGTTGTGAAGACGAGTCCGTTAGCATATCAAGCTTCTCCGCGAGGAAGTTGTTGCTTGTGACCCATCCCAATCGCATTCCGGGGGCAACGATTTTGCTGAAGCTATATTTGCATTAGAGGCGTCTATTCAAAAAAAGGGAAGGGTCTTACCTATCGAGGCGCATTACGCGCCCATCATAATCCATGGACAGGAATGACCGAGGGAGGACTTCTGCCATAGCACGCGTGTACCCGTACTCTTGTAGAGTGCTCTGATTCACATCAAGGTCATACTGGAGGAAGAAGTATGGATCATCCTCAAGAATGATGATATCCCAATCATGTGCGATTTGGTAGATTTCCTGCCTTCTTTCCAATGAAAGAGTGCTTCCCGTCGGGTTCTGCGAGCATCTGGATAAGGAATATAAGTGGCTGTGGGTGATTGATAGGGGCTGAGGAGCCGGCGGCAACTTACGGGATTGTATAAAGCACATGGGGCCGTTTACCTTGCGTGGCTTCGTTCCATTCAGACAAGGTTCGTTCTAAATTTGAAGGGATGAGTCCATCTTTATCCATCCCGATTGGGACCCATTTAATGCCCAGCGGCAGAGCAGCGTTGGTCATTGCAGAAAAAGTAAATTCTTCGCAAAGGAAAGAGTCACCAGAATCGCCCAGAAGACGGAAGCATTTCGTCAGTGCGTCCGCATTGCCAAGGCTAAGCGAAACTGTATGATTGGGGGGAGAATGGATGCGATCATTGAGGTCTGCAAGAGCATCACGGACTCCCTGGAGACCTGCACCTGCACCGTATGCAAAAGCAGTGCGGAGACTCAAAGCACATGGTTCATCCTTGAATGAAGTAATGACATCTTGCTCGCCAGTGCCCGACCTCCATGATTGCACTGGATCATGCTCATCAATAGAAGGAACGACAAAATTCATCTCGCATATGGGATACAGCGTGTGATGAGGATCACCTATATTTAAGTTAGACGACGTATCTAGCAGTAACGACGCTCACAAACCGTTTCCCATATTGATGGTGCCAGGTTTGACCTGAGCAGCTTTCCAAATTGACTTGATTGGGTTCGGGAGCCTGGTGCGGGCTTCTAAGGAGAGATGGCGAGAAAAGTCGACATGGCTACGTTTGATACCGGTGTCGACTGCTGATGTTGCAGAGGTAGTCGAAGGAATGCAAACCATTATGTGGAGTAGGCAAGATATTGATATTTAATATTCGAAAGCGGGTGTGATGGAGGGCCTTTACGGTTTCTCTCAGGCTGCTTTTGAAGGATGAGCGACCATGCTAAGCATGGCACTAGTGGAATACGCTTTTAATTCCAATGAACAAATCTATGATCGACACTTGTCAATCTGGATGTCAAGGAGATCACAGTGCCCCTGGCTTTGGCTCAGCGGCGGTGGAGCTCAGCTTCGCACATTGAGGAATCGGAATGAACCATCATGGACTGCTTCTCTCCGTTTTCGGCATTCGTAGTAATTGGGTATAGGGAGGATATGGTAGTATAGTCCCTACTGCCCTTAAGGCGATGGATGGAAACTCGGGTAGTACAAAATTTGAGGGTGATCGCCCAAGAAACGTTCCCGAAGTACTAGTTCTAGTTAGCTCCGAGAGCAGTGCAGCTAGTTTATCGCCAACTTTCGGCATCTTTGATCGATAGTAAATTATGAACCGGTATGAATCGCAGTGAACCAATCCAGTTCAAACTTCATACCTGATCTGATTATTGCGATTTCCACAAATAAGCAGTGACACTTCAAAAAATAAATTGGGAAGGTGGTTGTGTTTTGGTATACTGCCACTATGCAATAATTACCCGGCGCTTAGAGTTTTGCATGTGGCTCCTTCCTGAAAGGGTGCCTCAGGCCACCTGCAAAGTACGAACCTCGCGTCACCCCAAGCATCAATGCATCGCTAGCCACCAGTTGCTAAGCGCCACGTTGAGAACTTGAGTCGTTACTTTGAAGTCTTCATTTCCCTACACGCGACATCGCCTGGACATAGGTAGTCACTGGTCCTGCCTCCATGGAGTTATACCCCAAGAGGATAAATAAACGATAAAGAAGAGGAAATTCAACTTGACTTTCCGTCTGTGGGCGTGCGTGCAGGCGCCAGCGAGCCTCTCACGGCGTAAGGTTTAACTCGTGGATTGGCGAACTCTTGAGCTATCCTCTTCCGCACGATAACACTTCAGTTGCGATGGAGCGCACATATGAACAGTATATGTAACATCTCTGTGGACCACGTGGACCGATGATATCCTGATGTAATGGCGAGATGTTACATCAAAAATACCTCAGTAACCTCTGGACTTCTACTCTTGATACTCTCTGCATTTCGAAATCGAGTAGACTCGGGTGACTACGAAAGATGTCATCCGCTAAACCACCGAAAATGAGAAGATGACGTTTTCATCTCTTGCGGTTACATCCGTATGAGTCACATATCGCGACGTTATCCGCGAGGCCGTGGAATGATCTCGAGAACCATTGAAATTCAAGGCTGCACATCAAATGAGCAGAGGTAAAAACCTCTACGGTGTATTTGGAGTCACGGCAGCCAAAGGCCGGCGGCGGCTGTATGCAGTAATATGCTGAATGACGCATTCGGGTACCTTTCTAGCAGGAGTCTTGAACGACAAAACCCGGATGATGCTAGTGCCGGAATATTTTGGTAAGATGCATATCGGCCATAGTGTGCCTGTCTCATTCTAGTACATAGTATTCAGGTCAGCCCTTTTGATCCGCCGAACGTATGGCATGGACAACTGCGATAACAGGTGAGACCCGATCATAAATGCGCTCTGAGGTGCAAGATCACGCTGATCCCCAACAATGAAAGTTCAGCTTTCCTTAAATCAATCGATGCAGGCTCAGCTTATACTACTACGGGCAAGTCGAGATAAGGCGGAGCTATTATATCTCCAAGACGCACGTCAAGCTAGCTATGGCCTAACGCACAATGATATTGAAATTTAGAATGATCAAGCCGAGGGACATTCCGGTGTCCTGTGTTTCTCCCATCCTTCTTCGGACATAGTGTGGTTGTGGAATCACCAAGAACCATCATCGGAATGGTACCGATCTCATATTGCAAAGGATGACAGGCAGTCCATCGCTAGAACTTGCTGATGATGATGACATTTCACAGGCGAATGCCAAATGGTTTTCAGGGGGGTAGCAAAAACCATGCTAGAAAACGTGGCACTTTTAACGCTGGGGAGGATTCCCAGACGTTATCTTAAAGCGGCCTTCACGGTGGTGCTGTCTACGTGGCTGCAGTACTAAATTCAAGGTCAATATGTAGGGAATAGAGAAATCTGACCATAGGGGTATCATGCCCGGGCACGACCGTAAACCGGCTGCATAATTGATGCTATCGGTAAATGGGCACTACTTGAAACCGGCCTCTTGATCGATACCACACATCGGTGGGCTTACATACCACCCCAGTTTTTAAGGTCACACATCGCACCAACTGATTATGGCCGATGAGAACATAGCGGTATTTGTAGCTTAGCCAAACATGATGCTTCCGTAACACTACCGTCATCGATTACACTGTGTTGGTCAGAGCTCCTCGATCCAGCCTACCAGGTGGTAGGTGTGGCGGTGTCAAAACAGGGGTAGACCGTGCTCCGATGCGGAACGATAAGTATCACTGGGGGAACAGGGCAATGTGTCCTTTGGAATAAATATGAACACACCATGAGGAATGACAGAATTTTGCAAAGCTGAGCCACTTGAAATCATGGTGAACATATTTTGAACACATTGTGAAAAACGAAATCTGATTGGCTGATCAACATTTGTTCAAAATGAAAGCAAGATTTTTCGCCAGATTTCAGGGTGGTCCCAGTTTGCCTTCGATCACGGTGTACTTAAAATTTGACTCTCTGGAAAATAGGCCCTTGTCCCCAGTGTATACAGGATGACAGAGCAGTTCTACATCGGGTAAGTTCGATAGTCAAATTGGCGAGGGCGGTGACGCCGTCGCTGGCGTTGTATTATCAACGGACTAGCCAGTGTGAAAGTTAACTGTAACGAACGAAAGTCTGAGGGAGCTACCGATCCCCAACAACACGGACGGCCTCCATAGTCTGCCACAGGACAAACTGACTTGTGACGATTCGTGGATAATAAAAAATGCTTGTCAAAATCTATGCAATGGTGTCAGCCATTCACTCAAGCAGCATCTCCTAGTTTACAAGACTCTTCTGCACATAAAATTCAATGTATAATGTCCACACTCACCGATGTCCATGCTTCCCAATCATCGTATTTCACTCTTTCAGATCTTGAGGTCATTCCCAGTTTTGTGTGGTCACAGTAACGCTTGTCTCTGGACAGGGCAGCATTTGGCTATACACCAAGTGTTGAAATAGAAGAGCCAAACAATAGCGCTAACACTGTTCGTGTTGGCTGAGGACCCTATATGACGAGACGAACTGATGTAGCGCAAGACATGACAAGATCGAAGGACTGTCGCACTAGGCAATACCGCGACATCTGATATAGACATGAGTAACTGGGCTGGGGATAGTGCATGCGCATGTATGCTTTAATGGCACGAGAGCTGATTCCCCACCAGCCAGTGAACAGCACAGAATCGTGAGCATCCCTCATTGCTGGCTTTCCAGTTGCCGGAGTCACACACTTCTGGAAATAATCGCTCAATGTTCAGCGAAATAGAAGATTGCCAATGATGAGACAGGGGTATAACAAATCTACGCGATGTGTCCATTATCACAGAGGAGCTCACAAAAAGGGTCACAATGTCCTGGGTTGTTTTGAGGCGGGGCCACAAAAGGGATCCAACTATAGGGCCTCGTCAAGGCCCGCAGCGCAGAGGCCACAGCCTATGCACTCCAAACATGCTGGTAACACGCGTTAGGATTGCGCCCAGGGTAGTATAGCCCTGCTTACCAAGACCACCGCAGCATGCGCATAAGTAGCAAGGGCAACATAGGGGATTCTCAAAGGAACCTATGTGAGCGAGCATGAGCCAAACAGCCTCCAAGTCAATGTTCAATCAAACCTTTGCAGCACCAGAAACTGAGCATTATACCAGCTATGAGAACGAGGAACAGGCCAACGAAAATTACAATCAGGTACACTGAAGTGTGTTATCAGCAAGAGCAATGGAGAAGGATACTGCTAAGACTACATTTATTGCTTGTGAAGGTTGAGCTATTACTCGTCGTTTGGCGCTTGTCCAACGAGATGCCATGGCTGTTACCAAGTCCAAGTACACCCAACAGATCACCGACTTCGGAGCAGTAAGACATTACCAGCAAAGCGCCTACTGAGAGAAGCGAAAGCGCGATAGGAAGGATGACGCGCCGCAAACGCGCTTTGTGACATGCACGGTGCGAACTTGTTGGGCATTCACATGGAAAGTTCATATTGTGGTCATCGTGCTGGCATGGACGAGTGCTCTTCTCGTCACCATACACGTCCATAGTGCTTGTGGTGGGTTGGCTGGAGATGGGGGACATGGTGGTTGCTGGGTGAATTTTGAAACGTTGAGGGCAACTAGTTTTGAAGGTTCGTTGGGTTTTGCTGCGGGAAAAATTTCGCTGTGCATGGTTAAACGATTTTCCGAATTAAGACACAGCGCACAGCTTGAAATTGCCAAGAGCGTAAATATTGAGCATGCAATGCTTATGCTTAATACTTATGCACTGCTCCTTCTCTGATACCTACCGCTAGGCTGCGTGCAGAATCGCATGCCAAAGACTGAGCTCATGATCAACTAATTTATATTCAATATTGTCCTTCACTGAACATACAGTGTTCTAGCGAGCACGGATCAGATGGCATAGTGAATCGAAGACAAAACCATCGATCCTTATTCCAAAATAACTGCAAAGGGCCAACACCACAACCCCAAACAGAGCCACAACACCAAACTTCCGCAACCCCTTTCTAGCAGTGATTCGCTTTTCGCCGAATGCACCAGCAGCATCGATTGCAGCGATATCCTCCTTTGAAAGGTCTGACGTATACAACGTGTTAAGTCGTGGCAAGTTACTCCTTGACACACGACTCACCAAGATCCCCCGCATTTCGATAGCCTTCTAGGCGTGTCTTCTTAGAACTGGTGCTAATGAAGGTACTCTGAATTGATGATCGCAACCACCGAAAATTGAGATGGGACCTACGTGACGACAACTGCTCCTTTAGCCTTGATCCAAGCAAGAAGTACTTGGTCTGTAGATGCTCCCAATCGAGTGGCGATGTCGTTTAGTGGAGCGTCTAATGGGCCACTAGATTCCTTCGTGATGGGTCTGCAGCCTCGCATCAATAATATGTACGAGAACTGGTCATAGAGTTACTTACTGGAGGGAGCTGTATGCCTCGATAACGATACCATGTTCAGCAGCATACTTCACTATTGGGGCCTGCTGCTGGTAAACATAAGGATGTAGAAGGATCTTTGTGTAAGGTTAGACCGTCCACGAGTAGTGTTTATCATGGGTTATCATACCTGGTTTGCCGCAGGTTTTATTTTCGCAGATGCTAATAAAATTTCCATATCTTGTACGCCGAAGTTGCTTACGCCAATACTCCTGCCTCGATCTTATCAGCACCGATGAAAGCATCAAACACGGTCAGTTGTACTTTGCCAATCCATCCTCGACGACTTTCTCCATCTGTGCCCACACCGTTGGAATGTCCGGCACTGCAAGGCGCGGGTTATGAATTAGGTATAGGTCCACATATGATGTGTTCATCTAATTCCATTATCACATCCAGTGTGCGCCAACGCGCCAAGTCACTCACGTTGTTGACGCTGTTTCTGATCGAAGTATGAATGTCGAGTCCATCGTAACCAGAGTATTTTGTCGTAATGAATACCTCTCCGCGCGAGAAACCACTTTCTTGAAGAGCTACACCCACCTCGCCCTCGTTCCTGTACCCCTGAGCGGTATCTGCGAGATCCTCAGAACTTTATATCAATAGCAACTTCACTTCCAAGTTCTTACCGATGTGGTGGTATCCCGTGTCGAAGGCTTGTGCAATCTGGTCGATGGGACCCTGTCCGTTCCCAAGTGTCCATGTACCGTAAGCGATACTCGGCATGTGATAGCCTGATCCTTCGAATGAGTAGACACCATTCGTACGTAATTCTCAACTCACCAGAATTCAGCGTCATAAGGTCCCAGGGCATAACTTCTGCACGTTCAGGCTCGGATATGATGGTAGTTGACTGGGAGGCTCTCTGTGCGATAAATCTAAGGGGACCCCGCCCAGGTAACCTAGTGGGTGGGAAGGTGAAGATATGAATAGATGACCGCTACCTACACACCATAGACCCATCAGCGCCTTCGAATCACTAAGCTCGCATGGTTGAAAAGCTCCCCAGACGGCATAGATCCTTAATGTTTCAGCTCAGATCAGGCCACGTCCCACTAAATAAGCACCTACGCCACATATCAAAATCGCCAACCGCCATCTGCTTGCAGTGCAACGAAGGTCAAGAGTCGGTCCATCACTTCCTCACTGCCTGCCAAGCACATAATCGCCAAAGAGATATCTTCCACCGCAAGGCGGGATCCCAAGCACTGCACGTCAAGAATCTTCTGAACGATCCCAAATGCATCAAACCGCCATTCCAATACATCGTGCGCACAAGAATATTTGAAACGGCTTTCTGCGATTTGTCAATCCCAACAAACGAAGACGAAGCAAACAGACAGCAGGACAAACCATATAGAGATACCCCCCAGCACCCTCAGAAGGCGCTGTCATCCCCGCTCCGGCCAGGACCAATGTCCATAACAACCCACACAAACAGATACAAGCCCGAGACACACAGCATACCGTATGAATTGTCTACCATAGGACCTTGCCCCAACGGACAATAAACAAGGGGAAAAAAGAATAGACACGGGTTTTCGGATCCATAACGTTCCTTTTCTTGCTGTGGCATTTTCCTAGATCTGTAGCATACAGATATCTTAAAGACACGCTGAAATTCCGGAACTGGTGCTGGCTACTACTGGTTACGATGTCAACGAAGTAAGTGTATAGTACACAATTGGTACACAACAGTACACTGCCATCCGAACCACTAATCGGAGCACGAGAATTACAATCACCACAACCAAAAGTTGCCGTATTAAAGTAACGCATCTACATACAGCCCAAGCAGGAACCACGTTTAAGTAGTCACATCCAACAAGCTATCAAAAGGCGAGACGTCCGGCCCTCGCACGTTGCTGGCTGAGGGCGATGGTATTAGATATGCCGACGTCGGAGGAACGGGGCTATTGGTCTGCGACTGGTTCTTGACAGAGTTGCGGTTAGGTAGCGGGGGAGGAACTGTCGGTGAATTAGTCGGCCGACGTGGTGGAGGAAGCGGAGGAGCACGTTTCATGTCAGAGTTAGATCGGGTACTTGAGATGGAAGGTGGAAGCGGGTGTGGAGATGAGGAGGGCGGGTTGTAAAAAACTTCCTCTTCAATGACTCTGATCGGTACTAAACGCGTCTCTTCCTCGTCTTCAGGAACGGTACTGGCGATACTCTCCGCATCAAAGCCATATCCAAACCTTGCGGATGATGGATGGCTTGTTTCTGAATCCATGGCACGACCTTTGAGAAGATTTCCAATATCGTCGTCGCTGTCCTCGGTCGTGGTACTACGATACAAGTCGTCTTCAGATGACTGCACCGAGCCTTGATAAGAAGATGGTGACCGTGAAATAGTTTCTGTATATGTGACGGGGAACAATCCCTTCCGACCATCTGACAGAGCGCCAAGCCACCAGTCATCCAGGACTTCATGGATGACAGTGATTTCATCGCCAACCTTAAAGGTGAGCTCATCCGACGAACCCGTGAAGTTATGTAATGCCCGGACAAGTTTCCGCCCATGCTGGGAAGGCGGCTTCATAATCTGGTTTGGCGTTCTGGGCGACCCATTGGGTAAGTCTCTCGCCTTCAACATGGGTGACTTCCGGGAAAAGGAACGGGAGCTAGGAGGGCGAGGAGAATTAGTGATGATTGTCTCAGGGCCATCCTCATCGTCGTTTGTGAGGGTAGCAAAGTTATCTCTGTCTTTCTTCCCTTTTCCCGTCACTGAGCTCATGGCACTCGATGCCCAACCAGCAACGCTCATCCTTTTGCTCGCCTTATCCGCCTTAGGGGTCTCTGGAGCACCAGCTGTGCCATTACTGTCAGCACGTTTTCGTGTGGCGTTGCTGTCGGAACGTTTACGAGATGCTCGGGAGGTCGGTCGTGAGATAGCCTTGTTTCCCGCATCCGACTTCCGGCGGGATAGTGTAGGGGACGAATGGTCTTCGTCAGAATCGTTATAGGAAGTTATTGCACCGGATGTATTGGAGATTGTGGACCGCTTGGAGCGCACGGATTGGAATTTTCCATCTTCAGTGGCGCGCGAAAAGACATGAGGACGGACACTCTCGCGTCGGATCTCGAACTTGGCCAGAGTAGACCTGAATGTCTTGGATCAGATGCTAGAATCGGACTAGCTGAGGACGACATACTCGTCACACCAGTTTGCTTTCACATCCTGCAATACTTCGTAGTACTGCTTGGCGAAATTGAACTGGAGATCAAAAAATGACGTTAACGCTCGCAATTGTTGGATCTCATTTTCCTGAATAGCTTGCATTCTGGAGCGTACGTCTTCGGAAGTTTCTTCGCTATTTCCTTGTCAGCGTGTTGGAAAATGATGGCGACGTTCTACTCACTAACGAAGACGGCTTCGTTGGAGCTCTTCCTCTGCTTCCCGCCTTTCTTTTTCTTTTTCCTTTTTGCTGCATTTGATCTTTTCTAATTTAGTGATAGCAGCATCATAGCTTAACCTCCTACTCTCCAGCTTCTTCCGCTGATGTTCATAATCCTTGATGTCCTGAGCGAAATTTTGGCAGGAAGTAATGAATGTATCTTGAAAAGTGAGGGCATACGCCTCCTGCAGAGTAGCAATTTTGCAATGGGCTCTACCTAACTTCACGAGGGATGTTCCTGGACATATCAATAAAGGGAAACAGAGTCGCATAGGAGTGTCAGCGTACCGAAAGCAGAATCGTCACCGAACTCCTCTCCGTGCGATATCATTACGACTCCGAGAGCATCTAGTGGCATGAATTTCTCGGTCTCTTGTGTTACGGTTGATTCTTTCTTCTTGGAGAGCAGATGATGATAATCTTCCGCAGCTGCCTGCAGCCTTATCGCGTACAAGGTGAATGGCTTTTGTGCGGTCGCGCGTGTTTCGAGTGACGTACCTCAAAATCCCTTCCTTTCGAAGTTCAATGTCCTGCTCAATTTCCTTGAACTCGTCTGCGACGACAGTCTTATCTCGCGAGGATATCTTCTCGCCAGCCCACTACCGAACATCGTTGTAGCAAAGGAAGTGTAAGGTACAAAATGAATGACTGACCTGCCTCAACTTCCCGAGCTATAACAACGAACCATTCATCTTAAAACTAAGCTAAAAGACATTAAGGAAGACTTACTTGTCTACTTGCCATGACGGTAAGGACGAAAGCTTGACCGTGTTCGTAATGCCAAACGGCACACCATCAATTTTGTGGTCTGACTTTATCCTTTGTACGTAAAAGGTAACGTAACCAACCAGTGACCATCCTCTTGGCGACAATATACAATAACTCGGGAAGCGCCGACTGTCCTCCCCTGAAACCATTCATACATACATTCATAGGCTGACATTTATCCACGTAAATCACAAATCATGTCTATCCACCGTCAACTCTATAATCACCCTCCGCTTTCTTCGACCTCTGAAATAACTGCAGGCACCCAGGATCGTCATCCCAACCAAAACGCATACTCCGAGCTTACGCAGCCCGTTTCTGACCGTGATTCGTTTCTCCCCGATAGCGCCTGCAGTATCAATTGCCTTGATGTCCTCCGCCGAAAGTTCTGTCGTGATGTATCAGACCATCCAAGCTTGTGTCATTGTCAACAAGTAAACTCACCGAGATCTCCCGCAGAAAGGTAACTTAAAAGACGCGTTTTTTTGGAGCTGGTGCTGGGGGGTTACGATGTTAATAACTTTACCTCTCAAAACTGATAACAATCGGACGTACGTTACTGCGACTGCGCCTTTTGCCTTGACCCATGCAAGAAGAACTTGGTCAGCAGTAGCTTCAAACCTCGTAGCGATTCCATCCAGAGGAGCATCCACAGGATCCCCTCGTTCTCCCGTGATAGGCCTTCAAAACAAATCCCGAATGATTAACTCCTCAGATGAAATTTAGAAATCGGTTCTCGCACGTCAAAGCACCATATGCTTCAATTACGATGTCATGTTTGGCGGCGTATTCCAGAGTCGGAGACTGCTGCTGGTAATTGTATGGATGCAAGTAAATCTGCACATAGAACAGCCATTTCAATGTGATCAATTCCCGACAGGACCATTCACTCACTTGATTAGCAGCTGGCTTGATCCTTGCGGACGATAACAACATATCTAACTGCTTCTCGTTAAAGTTGCTCACACCAATGCTCCTGCCTTATGTGTGGATTTTCAGACGCAACGGATTATAAGAACTGATAGCTACCTTGCAAAGCCTTCTTCTTGAACTTTTTCCATTTGAGCCCACACAGTTGGTATGTCAGGTACGGCTATCTTCGGGTTGTGAATGAGGTAGAGATCCACGTAAGTAGTGTTTAACTGTGATTTTTAAATCGACATCGACCCGCGCATATATGACCGCAACGCACATAGTCCAGACTGTTTCGAATCGAAGTGGGAACGTCGAGTCCATTCAAGCCAGAAAACTTCGTCGTGATGAATAGGTCGGAACGTTCCGCACCGATCTCATTGATGGCAATGCCAACCTCAGCCTCATTCCTGTAAAGTTGAGCAGTATCTGTTTGGTGTTGGTAATGGTACCATTGTTAGTTTCAGTTGTGCTCACCGATATGATAGAATCCTGTGTCTAATGCCTGCGTTACTTGCGCTACTGGCCACGGTCCGCTTCCCAGTGATCCTGTCCCATAGGCGACGCTTGGAATACTATAGCCTGCCGGTAGTGCGACAGAGGCTGAGAATTATAAGACAGTCAATCTATGCATTGCGACACACCGGAGTTCAAGGGGATCAGGTCTCAAGGCATTGTTAATGTAACTTTGGCTAATCTTGCAGGGTCGAAGTTGGGAGAGACTATAGTCCTCACTGACAGAAACCGCGGGGAGCATGTCCAGATATGACTATGAATAAATGTGCCCACGACCCGTTCTTATTTGAAACAAGGCATGCGAACATGAGAAATAGTTCGTCCGCCCGCTAGATCGGCATGAGGTGATCGTTAATGCATAATGGTTGAACGCTCAAAATAATTATTCATTTGGGCATTAAGGTTGCTAACAATCATCTCTTTACATGATGCTGATGCCGAAGAAGTTACATGCACTAAAGATCGCGGCGCAAGTAATTGCACCCACAACAACTTGCGTTAGTTTACTTCTCACCCAAAGCGCCAGCAGCGTCGATGGCAGCAATGTCCGCCGAAGACAGATCTAGGGCATTTCATTCAGAATCACTTCAAACAATAGATTCAGTTAAACCTACCAATATCACCAGCCGCAAGGTAACCTTGCAGACGCGTCTTCTTTGAGCTTGTGCTGGAGAATCTTCGGTTAACGGGGACCAACAATGTACCGCATCGGACTCACGTGACTACGACAGCCCCTTTCGCTTTCGTCCACGCAAGAAGAACTTGCTCGGGCGTTGCACCGAACTTCGCAGAGATTTCGCTCAATGGTTTGTCCAAAGGACCTCCTGGTGAATGTGTGATAGGGCTAGAAATTACAATAAACAAACCGTGCATGTGTGAGAATCTAAACCTACATCAGCGCGCTGTATGCCTCGATAACGATTCCGTTCTTCGCAGCATAGTCAAGGATAGGTTTCTGTTTCTGGTAGACATATGGGTGAAGAAGAATCTACGCCAATATTAATATCGAATCTACCATCGAGAAATCCGGTACTACATACCTGGTTGACCGCAGGTTTGACTTTTGCAGATGCCAACAGAATTTCCATGTCTTGGACACCAAAGTTGCTGATACCAATGCTCCTGCGTTTCCAAGTCAGATAGTCCGACTGCAATAATCTCAAAAATCATTTACTTAGCGAGTCCGTCTGCCTTGACCTTCTCCATTTGCGCCCAGCATGTGGGGATATCTGGCACTGCCAGACGCGGGGCGTGGACAAGATAAAGGTCAACGTACTCCACATCAAGCTATTTCGGAGTAAAAATCATGAGAGTACATGGCTCCAACCTAGGAAAGGACATACGCTGTTCACACTGTTCTTGATAGAGGTCGGGATGTCGAGACCGTCTGTACCGGAGTATTTGGTTGTCACGAAGATGTCCGAGCGAGAAAGTCTGTTCTCTTTCAAAGCAATGCCCGTTTCTCCTTCATTCCTGTAGGACTGCGCTGTATCTACACAATAGGATTGAGATTACCGGAAGCTGCCGCCGTGAGACGAAAGACTCACCGATATGGTTGTATCCGTTATCGAGGGCTTGTTCAATCTGGTCAACAGCTCCCTGACCATTACCTCGCATCCAAGTACCATATCCGATGCTTGGAATGGAGTAACCTAACGTTTTGGTCTCCTTGTCAGTATTGATTCTGAGTGACGAAATATTCACTAACCAGAATTCAACTTTATTGACTCCCAAGGCATTATTACGAATTGAAGAAAGCAGGAAGAGAGAGCAGGGGGAAGAGGAGGGTGAATGGTTCGACTCGTCCCACGGGAGCATGCGCTTTATCGTGCACATGATGGTCATGAATTGATTCAAGCTCATGCATATGCTTCCCTTGTGATCAATGTGGCATGTGTAGGTCAAAGTTAGCAATAGTAATTACTATCGTTAAACGGGAAATGCACAAATTCGTCACGCTATGTCACGCCCGGCACCTCGGCTAATACTCAATGGCATCCAAAGTCCGACAGCATGAATGAGTTCTACACCGGTCAACGACTACTTACATAACCAATGGGATGTGCGGACAGCTTAAAATCAAATTTAAGCGGAAACTCAATAAAGCCGACAGTGTGGTTCCCTGATTTGGCCCGAGTGTCACGCTGCACCCATAAATCGTGAATAGCACACTGCAATATTTGCTGTTCTATCAATACAGAAATACCTGGAGTAGATGAGTATTTTAGATCACTTGAAGTTTCCGTGGTGATATGAGTGTATCTTGATTTCAGCGTTCAAATCACTCACTTCTGGGACACTCATGCAACGTTTCATCTCGGGAAGGCTCCACAGCATCGATTTTAAAGTTCCAACTCTGTAGACACATTGAATAGATCTTAACGATTGTTGTCCAGCTGTTCCGAGTCAAATATATGTAGAATCCTGAGCTCTGAAGTGCATTGTGCAATACCCATCGATTGTGCATTACCTGTCTAACGTACATTAATCCAAATTAACTACATAGCTAACTTACTTTATGTAATTGGACGGCTGTGACTTGCAACGACGAACAACAAGTCTGATGGCTTGTTTCTTGCACATCGATGGAGGCAGCATTCCAGTATCTACACTACTTATATTAGTGTACTGTGATTTCTCTATCTTGAATACTCATATTCGAGCAGCTTGCCCAACTCCCGGTGTCCAAAACCATTCCTGAACGATCGGCGAAATTAGCTGGTCCAAGTCACAGAAAGAAACGGAAGCATTTAGTGCAAAAGTCGGCGGCTACTAACAGTGCTTCAGTTGCCGTGACTGTTCAAGACATTCCCGATCAACAGGCTGGACTAGGTCGAGGTGGAGACTCTCCTGAGCATACTATGAAGGTGGGTGTCATGTCTGCACTTCATAGAATGATACTTCAAGTTATTGACTTTGGATGTCATTAGCAGGCCACCAAGCGAAACACGATATATTACTTCTACGCTGTGTACAGTTTCCGAACCTTCCTCGACTGGCTCGTGACATTCTTTCAATCCCTGGTGAGTACATACTGGCGGAATGTCTGCACAACTCATACCTGGTACCTTTCTTTGTTGATTACTAGGGTCCGCTGTTGCCATTGAACGAGTCTTTTCAGGCGGTCGTGACGCTATTTCCCTGCGACGCCAGAGCCTCAAGCCCGAGACCATTAGGACATTGATGATCGTGAAGGCTAGGCTTCGTTTGGCTCGTTTTGCAATAAATGAGCTCGTGTAATGCTGATCTACTCTCCGTATGTACCGTGTATGTCCGTTTACGTCCGTATAGTATGCCATACCGTACCACTTTCACCGTAAATATATGGCCGTATGCTGTATACGCTACGGCGCGCGTGCAGCCCCACCGATGATGCAGGGAAATTCTGCATGAATTCTGGGGATAATTTAAGGCATAAATGCGATAGATTGCAGGTAAAGTATGTAACTTCTGGCACATTGTCTCGAGAAAATCTAACAGGAAACTTCATGATAATCTCGTCTATTTTCACACGTTATGCACATTTTACCTGTACCATAATTTGTGCGTTTGCGCTGTGTATTTGACACAAGGCATGCGCACATGAGAAATAGTTCGTCTGGAATCGCCCGCTAGATCTCATCGTTACTGGTTGAATGCTCGAAACAATTATTCATTTGAGCATTTAGTAGATGCTAACAATCATCTCTTTACATGATGTTGATACCGACGAAGTTGCATGCACTAAAGACCGCGGCGCAAGCAATTGCACCCACAACAACCCTTTTTATCACATTCCTTGCATTAGCTTTCTTCTCACCCAAAGCGCCAGCAGCGTCGATTGCAGCAATGTCCTCCGAAGACAGATCTAAGGCACACTTCATTCAGAATCACTTCAAACAATAGATTCAGTTAAACCTACCAATATCACCAGCCGCAAGGTAACCTTGCAGACGCGTCTTCTTTGAGCTTGTGCTGGAGAATCTTCGGTTAACGGGGGCCAACTAGGTACCGCATCGGACTCACGTGACTACGACAGCCCCTTTCGCTTTCGTCCACGCAAGAAGAACTTGCTCGGGCGTTGCACCGAACTTTGCGGAGATTTCACTCAACGGTTTGTCCAAAGGACCTCCGGGTGAATGTGTGATAGGGCTAGGAATTACAATCAAAACACTGTGCACGTGTGAGAGAGTCTGAACCTACATCAGCGCGCTGTATGCCTCGATAACGATCCCGTTCTTCGCAGCATAGTCAAGGATAGGTTTCTGTTGCTGGTAGACATATGGATGAAGAAGAATCTACGCCAATATTAATATCGAATCTACCCTCGAAAAATCCGGTACTACATACCTGGTTGACCGCAGGTTTGACTTTTGCAGATGCCAACAGAATTTCCATGTCTTGGACACCAAAGTTGCTGATACCAATGCTCCTGCGTTTCCAAGTTAGATAGTCTGACTGCAACAATCTCAAAATGATTTACTTAGCGAGTCCGTCTGCCTTGACCTTCTCCATTTGCGCCCAACATGTGGGGATATCTGGCACCGCCAGACGCGGGGAGTGGACAAGGTAAAGGTCAACGTACTCCACCCCAAGCTATTTCGGAGTAAAAATCATGAGAGTACATGGCTCCAACCTAGGAAAGAACATACACTGTTCACACTGTTCTTGATGGAGGTCGGGATGTCGAGACTGTTCGTACCGGAGTATTTGGTTGTCAGGAAGATGTCCGAGCGAGAAAGCCCGCTCTCTTTCAAAGCAATGCCAGTTTCTCCTTCATTCCTGTAGGACTGCGCTGTATCTACACAATAGGATTGAGATTACCGGAAGCTGCCGCCGTGAGACGAAAGACTCACCGATATGGTTGTATCCGTTCTCGAGAGCTTGTTCAACCTGGTCAACAGGTCCTTGACCATTACCTAGCGTCCAAGTACCAAATCCAATACTTGGAATGGAGTATCCTAGCGTGTTTGTCTCCTTGTCAGAATTGATTCTGAGTGACGAAATAGTCACTAACCAGAATTCAACTTTATTGACTCCCAAGGCATTATTACGAATTGAAGAGGGCAGGAAGAGAGAGCAGGAGAAAGAGGAGAGTGAATGGTTCGACTTGTCCCACGGGAGCATGCGCTTTATCGTGCACATGAGGGTTATGAATAGATTCAGACTCATTGATCACAAGGAAGCATATGATATGCATCTGGCATGTGTAGAAGGTCGAAGTTAGCAATAATAATTACTGGACAAATAGTCAAATACGATGATTTTCTACGGCCCGGCAGGATCCGGCACTTATTTGGCCCTCTCTCACTCTCGCCCTTAGCTAGTAGCTAATGTGAGACTTGAGCATCATTAATTGCTGAAGGCGTTATCTCTAAGCGTTTAATTACAGTTATCACAGATACATATTGTTATGGGTGAATTCCCAATTGTTAGCAGTCGGATATGAAGTACTACATACTACTAGTTGAACGGGCGACGCCCTCCAAAGTTAGCAAGGACAGCACAATTTGTCCTCGAAGGAGGAACTCGTGGAAGGTCTACATTAATACGAGACATTTATCCGTCTTTACCCGGTTTCATAGCGGATGCGAACAGCGACGATCGCCCATTTCTGTGCTTTTATTGCAGAACCATGACAGGGTTGCCCGAAGCAAGGCATGCATGCTGATTGGTGTGCAATTGAGCAGAGCGTTAATTCATTCCTTTTTATCAACAAACTTCCAGCGGCGAACATTTATGTACACTAACTACTCTGTGTGGCTAACGTGTTGGAAAACTGAGCATGCTAAATAGATTTCCTCCCCACTGTCTCACTCTTTGAGAGGCGCCCTTACCGATGTCAGTCGCGTGTGCTACTTTCTGTAGTTGATGACTCTTCGCATGAACACGTTCGCATGGTCTACCCCAATTAACGAGTGCGTTTGCAGATTTTGTGCTATTATGTATGATGTATTTTCCAGACCCCAATGCCATCAGTCGGAACTCCAGCCTGGTGTCCCCATCTCAGATTTCCATTAGAACGTTGAGGAATTTGTTCATCTGGGTCCGTTAACTGGAGTGCCGGGTCGACGTCGTAACAAGTCTTCATGTATTTATTTATTGTGCTTATTGATTACTTACTGCAATGTCGTACATCAAAATATCGTAGATATGTGTTCATCAACTTCATCTAGACACCTATGTGAATAAATACGATCTGTTGTTCAAAGGGAATTTTCTTGCGGCATGTTTTCAGAGCCTTGTGCAATGCTACCGCTGCGCGTGTACAGTCCAACCTCCCTGAGCCATCAACTAGGTTGCTGTAAAAAGGAGAAACAATTTGGTGGGCAACTTCGTCATCGACGGACCACATAGAACCTATGACACTGCGAAATCCTGCGAATTGCATCGCTGCAGCTAGATGGATCGCCTCATCATGGCTCGATTCATCACCCACGGTAGTGTGGCAAGCCGATAAAAATGCAAACTCCGGATTTTGCAGGCGAGATCGAATGATGTCCCTGATTGTCAAAGACCCGTCGCGCATTGCGAAGGAAGACTCAAATGGTTGTTTTCGTTTCGGCATCCCGTGACAGGCCAGGTGAAGCCATTGGTTTCGGTTCAGTGCATCGAATGCTCCCTGGAGGGTTGCATCGTTGTCCTCGAGCGATGTAATATGTACGACGGGGGAGACGCGCTGAGCGACCACCTTTATCTCAGAAGCGACACACCGAAGTTCCTCTCCTATGTCTGGATTCGCTTGACCAATGGCAACAAAGTGCTGAATGGACGCATCTTGGGAAACCTGCTGCCTCGCGCGGATGAGTGCTGACAAAGTTGGGGTGTACGAGGAGATGTAATAGTGAGACAAATTATAGCTCTTCTTCTCGTAGCGCCCTGCTGCATGTAGAGGGAGTAGCGTGAACTCAGCAGTAGGACACCACCAGATACGAGAGCGAGGGTGAATGAAATACCCGAGAGCTTGAACTATGGGGCCAACAATGCGATCCCAAAGGTTGCGTAGGATTCCGACAATGTTCTGTAGTTCCAGTTGGTCATCAGAAGAACCACCGCGTGCCGTCAGGGAGACGAACTTTGATGACAACTCAGAGACTTCGTCTCGTGTGATATCAAGTGCGACATGGACGGGGTCTTGTGCTACCAATATAATCAAGGCGTCACAACTATACTGGCTAGCATTGACAATGATGACTGGACCAGCTTCTGCCGCCTTCTGGAGGTCAGAGAACATTGGAGGCAGAAGGAACCGGGAAAGGCCAGGCAGCATGCGGATGCGGGATATGACATCATCCCATTGCGTGGTCAATTGCCGGTTTTGTGGAGACTGGTCTGCAGTAGACACATCGAACATGTTACGAAAACGAAAGCTGAGTTGCTCGAACTCTTCCGCCAAGGATTGGCCGATGTCACCTGATGCGGAAAGTTCATCCAGTGGCGTACGAAAGCGTGCCAACTGGGTCCAGAATACTGAGCGACCCTGCTCTACCAGTTCAACCGCAGTCGTCAAATCCCCACGACGAACACTGCACGAGAAAGCATCCATTGCAAGAGATGCGGTGGCCATCCTGACCATATCGAAATGGTATGAAGAAGACGATAAAACAGCAACGTGCAGATCTAGGAATCTTAAGGTGGTCTGGTAGGCAACCAATGCAGAGGCATGGTTCACCTTCTCAGCAGAGGCAACCCAAAGTTTGGCAGAGAGAAGATCGAAACGAGAGACTGTATGAGATACTTTGGAAAGTTCTGAATAAAGCCAAAAAGCCTCATCCAAATCTGATGATAAACCTTGTTTCTGGAATCTAACTTCCAGGTTCATGGCAAGGTTGCAAAGAGATGCAGATCGATGGGAATTGCCAGGGAGAAGGAGTGCAAGTGCAGTACGACATAGTCCAATAGACTCCTCTAGGTCAGACAGAATGCCCCGGTGATGGAACTTGGCTGTGAGACCACGGGACAAGTTGTGGAGAAAAACAGAGCGATCAGAATGGTTAGGAGGACAAAGGGTCAGCGCAGCACGGCTGAGCTCAACGGACTCATCCAGGTCAGATGTGATACCCCATTTCTGAAACCTGTCTAGAAGGTTTTTAGCGAGGTTGTCAAGGGACAAAAATCGGTTAGAATGGCCAGGGGGACAGAGCGCCAATGCAGCACGAAGGAGCTTGATGGACTCATCCAGGTCAGATTGGATGCCCTGCTTGTGGAATCGGTCTTGAAGGCTGCTGGCAAGGCTGTTGAGACATGTAGGATGATTATAATGGCCATGGGGACAGAGTGCAAGTGCAGCTTGATGTAACTCAATGGCCTCATCTAGGGCAGAAGTGACGCCCAGCTGCTTGAATCTGATTTGTAGGCTGTTGGCACAGTTAATGAGGGATGTGGATCGATCAGAATGACCAGGGGGGCGGAGCGCCAGTGCAGCTCGATGAAGCTCAATAGCCTCATCAAGATCAGACATGATGCCCCGCTGCTCAAACCTACGTTGAAGGCTGTTGGCAAGGTTCTGTAGGGATGGAGGTTCTTGAGAATGGCCAGGGCGGGAAAGTGCGAGAGCAGCTCGATAGAGCTCGATGGATTCATCCATGTCAGACAGGATGCCGAATTGCTCAAACCTGACTGTTAGGCTGCCAGCAAGGTTGTTGAGAGATGAGGCTCGATCACAATGACCAGGGCCACGGAGTTCCAGCGCAGCTCGATGGAGCTTAACAGCATCATCAAGGTCAGGTAGGGAGCCTCGCTGCTGGAATCTGGCTTGAAGGCCACAGGCAAGGTTGTTGATGGATATGGACCGATCAGGATGACCAGGGGGACAAAGCACTAATGCAGCTTGGTAGAGTTCAATGGCCTCATCCAGGTCAGAGATGACACCCTGCTGCTTGAATTTTTCTTGAAGGCCACTTGCAATGTAGTTGAGAGATTTGGATCGGCGAGGATGGCCAACAGGATGCAGCATCAATGCTGCTCGATGGAGCTCAATTGCCTCAATCAGGTCAGACATGACACCTCGCTGCTGAAATCTGTCTTGAAGACTGCTGGCAAGGTTGTTGAGAGACATTGATCGATCATAATGGCCAGGGGGGCGAAGTGCTAGTGCGGCTCGATGCAGCTCAATGGCATCATCTAGGTCAGACAGGATGCAGTGCTGCTGGAATCTGTCTTGGAGGCTGGTAGCAAGGTTATTGAGAGACATGGATCGATCAGAATGGCCAGGGGGACGGAGTGCAAGAGCAGCTTGATGGAGCTCGATGGCCTCATCAAGGTCAGACATGACGCCCCGCTGCCGGAATCTGTCTCGAAGGCCATCAGCAAGACTGTTGAGAGACGAGGATCGATCTGGATGACAAAGCGCCAGTGCAGCTCGATGAAGCTCAATGGCTTCGTCGAGGTCTGATACAATTCCCCGCCAATGAAACCTATCTTGAAGATTGTTGGCAATACTGTAAAGAGACCTAGATCGGCCAACATCACCACGCTGGAGTTCCAGTGCAGCTCGATGGAACTCGATGGACTCATCCAGGTCAGAGAGGACACCTAGCATGTCGAACCGGACTTCTAGGCTGATAGCAAGGTTATGAAGACAGAGTAAGCGATGAGGGTGCCCAGGAGGATGGAGGGCCAGTGTACCCCGACGGTGCTCAATGGACTCATTGAGGTCAGACAGAACACCCTGTTGCTCGAATCTGTATTGAAGGCTATTAGCGAGGTTATTAAGAGCCATGTGTCGATCAGGATGACCAGGGGGACGCTCCTGCAAGGTCGCTCTATGTTGCCCCACATCATCCGTCATATTGCTATAGCAATGATTAAAGGATGAATACTAATAATACAGGGATCACTAACATCCTGAATGCGAGGAGCTCGACGGTGAAAAAGATAATTGAGATTATTGCAACACCGCCAGGTCACTATTGGACTTCTCGCTATTGAGAAGAGAACCGAATGAGGTGGTATTGAATACATACGAAAGAAAGAGAAATTGGACCACCGAAACAGTGAAGATCTCTCTGACTCACTGAGTCTGAGGGAAAGTATGAGTCCTGATGAAGCTTAATGATTGATTTACTCACATCGATCGATGAGAGGCAAGGAGCGCGAAAAGTTCAAGAAATGGGGTTACTCAATGACGCCTTTTAAACTTCAGAAGTAGACAATGAGCACGGCGTGAGTCACTAGTTGGTAAGCTGTGGCAGGGGCAGCAGTGAAAGTGACAACTGGCAGCGAATGTGTGAGCGCAGCCTTTCATTTTCTCATGCTGATATCTACCCACGTCCTCACACGTAGCGCTCGTATGTCTTTTCTGACATCATTATTCTCAGCTCGTGGCACTCGTCTTGTGCATTGAAATAGTTGTTTGGTACATATCTATACTTTTGCTTGTATATCAGCGCAAAATTCACACTCATATGCTTCCTACGTACGCAATAAGGACCCGTGCCCTCGAAATCAAAAATCTCCCGCGACCAGTGTGCGCCCTCTCTCCACTAATGCCAACCTCCCATCTGAACTTCGCGCAGACTCAGACACCTATTGTGCAAGCAAGAAATTGTTTCGCGTTGCGGAATGCCTTTGGGACCATCCCAGACTATAGGACAGAGTGTTTGTAACATAGGCGGAAGTGGGGCATGACTCGCTGCTAGACAACTTAGAAGGCCCTAGAAGGAGTTTTATGAGGGGGGAGTGTACTGGTGTCTGAAGAACCAAGCGGATTACTAACGCAGTCCAGATCTTCGAAGCTTGGTCTGCAAGATGTAATAGGGTCTTGCTGCGGAGATAATGGAGCGTCCATCATTCTGCTCGGCACATGGAGCAGTATAACACCAACTGATGCGCAGGAGGGGCCGAGATGAACTCCAGGTCCAAGCAATGGACATACGGATGATGATTCGCAATACTGCCGAACGCGAGATATTGAGCACGTTCGAGACTAGCTCAGTGTGGGTGACATATTTACCTGGTTGGCCGTCCTCTTGGAAGAAGTGACAACCAAGAGGACAAGACAGGCGTAATCGATGGGTTATCCAAGTACTACGTAGGAAAGAGCCGTTGTGAGACCGAAGGAATGGCAGGTGGGCAATGGATAGTCAGGCGTGATGTCGGTGGACAAGGGGAAAATATCCAATGTGGTCAGATAGTGTATCACGACAATGAATCTGAGGAAGCTGCCGCAACTAAAGGATTGGACAAGGTCGTTTAGTTGTGAGGCAGAGGAAGTGATCCATAGACGACATAGTCGCTAGGACGGCAGGGGTCAGAAGTCCATCAGAGTGAGTTACAGAGCACAGAAAATAGGTACGCGTTAATTGAACGCGGGACGAAACTACCTCCCGCGATCTCAAGTTTCTTTAACTTCAGACGCTCCAAATGAGATGAAAGAACCACGGACAAGCTCGAGTCTCTCCACACCTTCCCTAGGTGACCCAATGCTCCCTTCCAAGATCCAAACGGGAAAGTTCAAGAGAGCATAGATTGCGACTGCAAGATAGACAACGCTGACATATCGCGGGTTAAGGTTCTGCCCATCCTTCTGTGGGCGAAAAGGAAAGAAAATACGCTGCGCACTGTGCGGGCACAGCTGCCACCGTCCACCCTTCTATCATGTACCAGAGCTTGCGGGCATCTGGAAGCTTGTGACTCTGGCGGTAGCGGATTCGAGCGCCTTGGAAGATCTGTTCGTCGACGGAAGACTAGTTTCCGGTTCAAGGGGTGATGTGTCGATGGTGAGCGACTGGAATATTCTCCTGTTACCCAAAAGTCTGACGCCTGAAAGGTAAATGATCTGAGAATCTCCAATATTTCGGCTAGTCTCGAACCAGACATTTTACTAGGAAAGCAGAGAAAACTTCAAAGGCAGAAGCACTTTCTAAATGGAGACTTTGTCAGCATGACGATCCGTCACTTACAGTTTACTACTCCGAACACGTTCGGGAGCAATGCCCCCGTACCCATGGACGACTTCGACGGCACCGACGTGTCCAGATATCCTTCCGGTGTTATTAAGAAAGTCTGGTATCGAGACTAGGTTTCGGACATGTTGCCATCTCACCAGCCTCTCAGATTAAGTCGGGAGGAAGACATACTTGTCCTGTAAACATTGGGCTCTAGCATGTGTAAAACTTTTAAGCCTGGCAAAAGATGGACGAAATCAGTGAGTCATTGCTACGGCCCGGAAACGTCCGCCAGTGGAACTTTGTTAGCCCCTTTCATGCAGATCTTCCTACATGCCTCTTTGCAATTTCTCGCAGGCCTCAGGCTCGTGTGAGTTATCACATTGATTTTGGTTTCCAATGCGTCGCCTATCATAGCCGACTAGCATGGACATAGAAAAATGGTAGCGGGTCCTCAGGTTCTGTCCTACTAGTCATAAAGCGGCCGGCATTTGTAACATGCCAATGAAATGGTTCCGGCAAAGTCTTGTTCGCACCTTGTTCTTCCCCTTTCAATTATGTATCCCCTTGCACTTCCTCATCACCCAAGTGAGTACTATAAGTAATTCAACAAAGGCGTCGGAGTCATAAAAAAGGTTTACATTACAGTTGGCAGAAATATTGTCATGGGGTGGATTCCCAATCGCGGCATTCGGTATGAAATAACGGACGATGACCTCCCAATCTACCAAGAACAACTCGAATTGTCCGATTCGGACTGTGTAGTCGTGAAGCCGATCTCCATTTCAAAACATCTGTCCGCTTTGATCTGGATTTCGTAATGGATCCAGAAAACAATGCTCGCACATTTCTGTGCTTTTAATGTGATAACATGACGGGGGATCTCGTATTGTGAGCACCGATGACGAGTGAGGAGGATTTTTGGAAGCTGTTTATTGTTCGTTTGTCATCGATAGTAATGGTTGGAGTGAGGCAACGAACCGTTCTGCCGCAACCGTCGGTGAATTCGAGGCATATCTAAGTATTATTCATAGTAAAGCTTAGTTCTTTCGAGTATCCATCAGATAGAAATGCGACTGCTATTTATCAGAATCCATAAAAGATACCTGTTCAGGTGCACAAGGAGCTTCAGATTCTCGCGTCACCGGTGCATGATTTCAGATGAGCATGTACGGTCAGACTTCATTCGGTTTGGTTCTGGAGAATAATTTGTTGTATAGTAGCGCATCTGCTTCCTGAAGCATATGCATATGGCATCGTACGTAATGAAGACAGACTTATGTTTCCTCAAAATCACAAATCTCCCGCGACCAGTGTGCACCCTCTCTCCACCAACGGCAGTCTTCCATCTGAACCTCGCGCAGACTCGGATATCGATCGTGCAGACAATAGACGATCTCGCGTTGTTGAATGCCTTTGAACTCCTGCACATTGTCGGACCACCCTGGACTATATGATAGCCGAAATGTCTGTAACTTGGGCGGCAGTGGAGCACGACCTGCTGCTAGGCCCTGAAAGCAGTTCATAAGGGCAGAGAGAGCGTTACGATTTGGCGTACCCTTATGGTTTCCGAAGCATCAAGCGGATTGTCGAGATCTTCAAAGCATAATCCTGGAGAGGTGACGAGGTGTTCCTACGGAAATATTGGAGTATCAATGATTCTGCACGGCGCAGGGGTCAGTATAGTACGGACGGATCTTACAGGTGGAGGGGTCCCGATGAGCACCAAGTCCAAGCAAAGGAGATCCGAAAGATGTTGCGCGATGGCGGTGAGACGTCGCAATGCGGGCAAGAAAGACTCGATCTTTAGTGTCTTGACTGGAACTGTGGAACGCGAGATGTCGATCACAGTCGATACGAGGTCAGTGTGGTTGATATAGTCATCTAGCTGCCCGCCGTCTTCGGGAGTTTTGACCACTTGGAGGTCAAGACAGACATGATCAACGGGTCGTCCAGGTACTATGTGTGAAAGCAGGTGAGGGGAGCCCTTATAGTACCGAAGGAAAGGCAGGGCTGGTAACGGGTGATCCGGCATGATGTAGGCAGACCAAGGAAACATCTTCAATGTCGTCAAAGAGGGTATTGCGGCAAGGAAGCTGAGAAAATCACCGCGACTGAAGGTATTTACGAGGACGTTTAGATATGTGAGATGGGGAAAGCGCCCCAGAGACGAGAGACTCGCTAGGACAATATGGGTCACGAGGGGGTCGTTCACAGTGAGTTTCTCTAGATAGGCTGGGTTACATAGCCTGAAAACCAGGTATCCGTCAATTGAACGCGAACCGAAGCTGGTTCCAGTGATCTCAAGTCCCTTTAGCTTTAGACGCTCCAAGTGAGGTGGACTTGAGGGTGAGAAGAAGCACGAGACAAGCCTGAGAGTCTCTAGCGCAGGTAAGCTTTCTAGAATGACCCAATGCTCCCTTCTAAGATCCAAGCGGGCAAGATCAAGAGAGCGCAGATTTCGACTGCAGGATAGAAACTGAAATATGGCGCTGAGATGTTGCTGAGTGAAATTCGGCTCATTTTCCTTCAAATGTACAAGAAAGAGAGTACCCAGCGCAGCTGTAACCGTCCAGGCTTGTACGGTGTTCCAGAGTTCACATGCAGCTGGGTCTGAATAGAAACTTGTGAGTCGGGCGATAGCATGCTTGAGCGTCTTAGTGGATTTGTTCGTTGAACGGAGGACTAGTTTTGGGTTCAATAGGAGTATCGGTGGAGACGATATATTGATGGTGAGCGACTGGAATATCCTAATTCTGGAGGTATGCCAGAATACGCGGCAGACACGGGACACTTGGATTATATCGGGTCGTCTGAGATACTGCCAGCAATAATCAAGAACTTCAGGAGGCAGCTTCAGAATCGGAGGAATGTTGTCCTGGTTGGGGTTAGTTTTTTGGAGCTGTTCATTCTTCAACATCAACCAGCGACGGAAAAATGAGGTCATCACGAAAAAGAGCGGCGGGCTAGTTTAATGTGGGTAGTGGTTGAAACGAACGGAGTAATACTAAGCAAGTGCGTTCCTCCTAGTTGTGGGCTATATATGGTCATTATGTTTGATGAGGTCACTTGGAATTCAGAGACATGGAACCCTGGCCAAAAACGTTGCAGATATCAGCTCACCAAGCCGACTTGAACGCATATGCGAATGGAGCGCTGCGTCGTCTCCCGAAGTCAGACTCGAACCTTGAAATACATGCTTGATCATCGTTATTTCAAGCCTGAGTACCGAGATCTGTAGTTAAAAAGGTACAGCATATCACAGCAGCCTACAAGGTCTGAATGCAGGTTTAAAGATCCTTTGAAGCAGGGAGAATAACCTCAAGCCGAAGCAAGGAATCAGAACTTTTATATTACATAAGCTGTCATCGCGCCTGGTTTCAAATTCCCCTCTCGATCTCATTCACCAGGGAAATGTCCGAATCCTTATATTCGTCATGTGCTGAAGTTCTCTCTATATGCCAGGCTGCAAAGGATGACCTTGCCGCTCTCCTCGATCCCAACTTGGGATTCGCACCCAGGCTACGCCAACTGTGTCACGACCAGTAGGTTTAAAGTCTTGTCAGTTGAATGCGACTTACCATTCACCAGAATCACAGAGGTGGAGAACAGCACGTCTTCTGATGTCTCGCAGGAGGAACTCGAGGCTTTGCGGATGGAGGCCAATACGTGGGGTCTTCTTCAGGCTGTAATGCCGTGAGTGAACGCGTTTTAATACTGGATTTCAGCTCAAGGTGACAACCGCAGCGCACGCAAAACCGAACCAGAACCACACGTCCATCCACGCATGTTACTCGCTAAAAACCCTTACACCCCGACGTCAACGCTAGCTCAAGCAATCATGCATTCGTCAGTGCTCCTCACGGAACTAGTCGTAGTACGAGAGTGGCTCCATGAAATCGTACCCCAACCGCAACATCCAGAAGCCACCACAGGTTACTGGAGGTTTACAAAACATAATGTTATGCAAGCTCTACGCACAGGCTCAGGAATCAGAGATGGGTTGGTGAAAGAGCTAGATCCTGACGCCATGAACAGAGGTGATGGCCGGTCATTAGCAGCTGATGATTCCGTGAGTCAAATAGTAATCAATTGAACTATTGACTAAAACGCAACAATTCACAGGGATTTGAGAAAAGCTTGACACAAGCGTTGTACTCATTTGTACGTGCTGGGAGATTGGATGATGCGGTGGAATTATGCAGAAAGGCACACCAACCGTGGAGAGCTGCAAGTATCCGCGGTTCGCTATTGTTTCAGTGGCGAGCTATTGGTAAGTCAAATTCCAGGTATCACTCACGCGTCCCTAACCTGTCGGCAGCGAACGAGAAACAAGATGACGACGGTATCGACGACGCGGACGATGCCGAAGGATGGCAAGGAAACCGACATAGGAAACTGTGGAAATCAACGTGCTCGCGGGCAGCCCTGAATGTGCGCCATCCAACCGTCTGTGTAATATTAGGTTGACGCGTCATTCCAGCCCAACCTCCCCGATCCAGAGCGCATTCTCTACGCAGCTCTTGCGCCCTGCCCGCAGACATTCAGTGTCCTGAAGTCTGCATGTCGGACATGGGAAGATCACCTTTGGGCGCAAATTAGCATCTTATGTGAGGAAAAACAGACTGCAGATATGATCAAATTAGGAGGGGGCTTTTGGGATGGGGGGCTGGCAATATTAGAAAATGTTCCTTCGCCACCATCCCAGGAGGAAGATGCGGCTGAGGAGGAAGAGTGGGAGAAGGAAGCGACATCTACCTTGGAAACGTTAGGTAACGTTCAAGTGGAGGATGGGTACGGTAGAATACACGTATCGATTTGTCGCATACTGACCGTCAAACAGTCTCCCCGCAGATAACGCCTTCCATGTCTCTCAACTAGCAATCATCCTCGGTCGGACGAGTTCGCTGCTTGAAACCTTCGCAATTGGACTCAGGGATGGACAATTCGATCCTGAATCATCAGAGTGAGTCGAATAACGTACATTTGACATTTCCCTAACAGCAGCAGGTATCCTACAATGACGCGCTTCTTCGCCCACCTCTGCCTTTATCTGCAAATGATTGATATTTCCGTACCGCCGCTCGCGACCCAAGTAATCCTTGAGGCTTACCTACAAGTTTTAGAAGTGAGGAATTGTCCTCAATGTATCTTCTCCTATATTGATCCGTGTTAGGTTGCAGGCCAGAGAGACTTGATTGCAATGTATGCTAGTGCACTAGGAGACAACGCAGTCGAGCGATATGCGATGTTCCTGACTTCGCTTGAACTAACGGCGGACGTCAATGAGCGTCGATTAGCATTGACTCGCGCACGAGAACATGGTCTAGACGTTCACAGGGTAGCAGTCGTCACTGCAGAACGAACAATTGAGAGATCGTTCGAGGTCGGTAGACCGTCCACCCCACGAAAGTCATACTCTGAATACTGCTTGGCAGCTCCTACCACAATTGAAGGGACCGCTCCCTTCTGTCATTGTGTTGCAAGGCACTCCCTCAGACATCGAACTTTTACTTCTTCGTTCGATTGAGTGGACAACTTTCGAGGATGGAACTTATGATACCGCGCTAGAACAGGCGACTGTCATTTTGCGATATTTCCTCGGTGAGTATTTGCCGATGTTCTATTATCGCGTCTTGATCCGTGTCCATAGGCTCTGGGAAGGTTTTACTCGCAAAGAACCTGCTAGAGATGCTTCCGCGTGAACTCGCCTCCATTGACCATCCTGAGGAACGAGCCACAGAATACCTTCACTACAGGCAATTTTTCACGATTTGGGAGATTCTTGACCGCGTTGTCGGATGCCAAAGTCTAGAGGTATCAATAATGAACCGCGACACCAGGGCTGCTTGGTTAAGCGACTACAAGGGACTCATGGACCAGGCCTATGATGCCGTCGTGAAGCTACTTACTTCAGATTGGATGCTGCCTGACGTGACAGGAGATCACCGTTCTCGGGAGTTGATGCGCTGTCGGCAGATATACATCCCTGAACTTATTTTGCGACTGCACGTCATGCTCTACGTCTCGCGAGAACACGTCCCTGAGTAAGCATTATGTTCGATGCGCAGTTCTTTGTCTGACGCACACATTCTCGGACAGAAACCTTAAGCGGGCATTGGAGCTCGCTAACATCGTTGCGGATTCGAGGTACAAGCTGTATGATGATTTCATGCAAGCTGATGGGCGGCGGCTTGGAGAGTACCTTAACGCTGTGCGCCAAGCCACGATAGCAGGGCTGGAAGGAGGAGGATCGGACCCTTTCAAAATTATTCTGTCGTAATAAAGCTTCCCCTTTGCCTTTATGCGACAGAGTCTTCTTGCAGTTTCATCTCCCGGTTTATTCCTTGCGCTGGGGTATCATTTTCCGTGCCGTCGGGTGCTGGGAAGATTGACTTGCAAAGATTTTTGTGAAGGTGCCCCTGAACTTGTCTCCATTGAGCATCTTGAAAACGAGGCATAGACTACCTTCATTGATGCAAACGTGTTATGGATACATGCTCGTCGAGCCATTACAAGAGATTGACTAGGCCAAGACCGGATGCTGAGAGAGGACTGTCCTCGGCAACTGGCATGCATTCGGCAAATATACATCCTCTAGTATCCTCTAGTCTCTCGAAAGCTCATTCCCAAAATAAGCATGACTCGAGTCTTCTGCTCAAAGCTCTGACGCATCACATCTCGGAGAGAAATCCCAAGCGCGCATGCGGCTAATTAACATTGTCGCGGATTCGGGGTATGAGTTGTATATGATTAAGATCCCCACATAAGTACGTGACGGTTCCGTTGACCAGGCGGCGCGCCGGGCGATCACATCGGGGTTCTAATGATTTAATAGATCCCCCCACCCCACCCATACCTCTACATTCAGAGACGTTGACAACTTGAACCATAGCCCCGGACCCACAATTTAGCGCAAGAATGAATTGTCCGTCTTTTCCGGGGGTCCGAGAACCGAGTATGCCGAAAGATAAGGATCAAAGGCCAATGAGCTACATATTTTCCTGACAGCGGTTTACAAAGATAACTGCCTCGCCACGCTCGCAAAAATTGGCCGAACACATTAGTATCCGTGTACATAGGACCCCGGCTGCTCACCAGTATAGTAGTTTGTGCTATGTCAAGTCGAACTGCCAGTACTAGTGCTTTTGCAGTGCGTAGCTACAAAATTTTGATAGCATTAACGCATACGGTTTTCCGCAGCACAGAAATGACTTACATCGCATCGCTATCAATAATTATTCCATAATACGGCAGATGAATTGATTGCTAGATGTCTTTATTCTCCTAAGATCTGCGGCATCACTGCCTAAAGTTGGACTAAAGCATGATCATATCATTCATACGCTGTACACAGCGCAGTCGTGGTTGTCCGGCTCGGGCGCAAGCCGAGACTTCTGTAGGGGAAACTCTGAGAAACTGCTGAGTCCGCGTTTTCATTCAGAAAATCGAGCCTTCAGAGCACCATCATTAAACCTGTTGAGGAATTTCAGCAGCTTGCGGTGACCGGGGGTCCTGGCAATGCCGAGCCAATTTAAATATATACTCGCACGCTTGTGCATCACATATATAAGCGAAAGGGGTTTGAGAGATCAAGTTTTACGAACATTTACATAGATACTGCCATGTCATTCTTCGACAAAGTTTTAAATTATGCAGAGCGTCTCCCAGAGGGTATCGAGAGGACAAGAGATCAGATTGTTGGTACGTGGACAAACTATTTATCACAGTGCGCACGCGACCCTCATTTAATTGCTATCCACCAGGGCTAGTCAATCCCGATAGTGAGCGGATAAGCGCGCAAATATCTTTCCATCTGATTAGGCTCTCCAGGGCGTCACGATAATCCGGAGGAGAAGCTGGACGATGAAATCCGAACGCAGATTAATGAAAGTCACCGTTTTCAGAGTTTCGCTGATCAGAGAGAAGATAACTCTATTAAATGGTATGCCCTTCGTCCATTGCGGCCAGTTTAGATTTCAGACTGCTTTCAGGCATATTGATGGTCATGACTACATGTACGCATTGTCCGAGATGCTTGACAGTGCAAAGGAGTGTATCTTCATACTGGTATGTACTGTAGCTGTGAAATTCGCATTAATAGTTTGAGATTCATGTATTTGCAGGATTGGTGGCTCACTCCAGAGCTATACCTTCGGTCAGTGTTCTTCAGAATTGGGAACCATTTCTGCGTCTGACGAGCTAACGTGTTGATACTCAGTCGACCACCCGCAGATCATCCAGAATGGAGACTCGATCGCTTACTTCAACGCAAGGCTCGAGAAGGAGTGCACATATATGTTGTCGTCTACAAAGAGGTATTGTTTCCTTGGAGGGTCATGCAACCTCTACTCAATGCCTGTACACCAATTAGGTCACTGCAACCATGTCGATGAACTCAAAGCACACAAAGGTTTGTACTGCAAGTTCGTGTTTATCATTGCGAGTGTTAAGCTCCGCAACGTAGGCCGCATTAGAGGCCTTACATCCAAATATCGCTTGTATGAGACACCCTGACCACATTGGAAGCAAAGGTGAGACAATATTGATCAAAGACTAGTTCGCATAACCTCAGCCTCGCAGATGCCGTGGAATTCTGGTCTCACCATGAGAAGGTATGCATGCTAGTTCACTCTGTCCTCCATACTTATCTCTGGTAGCTTGTTGTTGTCGACAACCACCGTGCATGTGTTGGAGGGCTTGACATTTGCTTTGGTCGCTGGGATACACACAATCATCCCCTTGCAGATGTACACCCGACCGACTGGTCACGCACCCTCTTTCCGGGGCAGGATTATAACAACGCACGTGTCCTTGACTTCCAGAACGTGGATAACTATGTTAGCAATGCTGTCTCAATTATGGAAACTCCGAGAATGCCTTGGCATGATGTGAGTTACAAGATGTCTATGTTCCCTGCCCCGTTAACTGCTGCCATAGGTTCATATGACAATGTGTGGTTCTATTTGTTTGGATCTTGCCCAGCATTTCATCGAGAGATGGAACGAGGTGAAACGTAGGAAGGTGTGTGCTCCGAATGGTCTGATATATTGTTTACAGTCTGATTTTAATGTCACTTTTTGAAGTACCGTAACGATGAGTAAGTTCGGTAGTTTTAACTCGGGCATTCAACCTTACCTCCCTGCAGTCGGTTCGATTGGCTTGCTCTTCCTCATAATGTGGATGTTTCTCCAAACGAAGCTGTCGTCCGTACGTGGATGATTGCCGGTAGCCATGTCTGGCACTAACGATCCGCAGGTCACCCTCATCGTGAGAAATGGCTTAGAATGGGTCGACGTTTCAGACAACGCTTCCATCTCGACGAAGGCGACGAAGTTGAAGAACCTTACACTCCTCCTCCACATGGGAGTTGTCGCGTGCAGGCTGTGCGGAGTGTCAGTGACTGGAGTCATGGCGTACTTACGGAGCACAGCATTCAAAATGCCTGTACGTTTTTTTGTGCATAAGCTACATTTTTGCTCTAAAACGTTGGCGCAGATATTCAAATGATCAAGGAGGCTAATCATTTCATATATATTGGTACGTGCCAGTGAATGTCTATGCCAGTGAGATATTCACGGTGGTGACTCATCCACAGAAAACCAGTTTTTGTGAGTACGGTGAGGAAAGTGCACGCCACATTCTTGATTCCCTTTTCCTATATTCAGCATTTCAAACACGCGGGAGGAAGGTCCGGTGAAGAATCAAATCGCCAAAGCCCTTGTCGAGCGGATCATTGAAGCCGCTAGGGATGGTCGGAAGTTTAAGGTCCGGAATGACCTATGTTACGTTACACCTGACCTTATGAGCGATAATACAGGTTATCGTGGTTATCCCCGAACTCCCTGGATTCGCCGGGGATATCAAGAATGACTCAGCTCTAAAGACTATTATGGCGGCACAATACCGCACGATTAACCGTGGCGGTCATAGTATTTATGAGGAGATCCGAGCTGCTGGTTTTGAGCCGTGAGTTATAACTGCTGTGTTTGCGATAATATGCGCTGAGTGTTTTCGGGCATTAGGCTGGACTTCATTCGTTTTTACCACTTGCGTGCCTATGACAGGATCAATGCTCCACAGAGTGAGCGACAGCTCTCCATGAATTATAGGTCTTATTCTTAACGGGCATGATAGAGTCGTTGATATCGCAAATGGAGGCAAACTCGGGGGTCTCATTCTACCAAGCGCAGATCGCTCTCGCGCGCCAGTGGGAAGGTCCCCGTTACGTTGGCGATGATGCTCCAAAGGAAGTGTTTGTGAAAGTGCCAGAACCTACGCAGGAAGGCATGGTTTTGACCCAGACCAAGATGAAGCTGGAGAAGGTACCTCTACCAGCATCTTACGATGAAGCAGTGGACATTGTTCGGAAATTCGAGGGGGGTTCAGATGACATCAGGGGCGACGAAGATGTCTCTGATACTGTAGCGCAGCACAGGCTGCTGGACAGAACTACCTTGGCGGATGAGATTTGGTATGGTTCGGAGGAAGAGGAGAGAGATGCGTATGTGCTTCGTTTCATATCGATGCGCACCCAAAACTCATTTCACACTAAAGATATGTGTCCGAGCTGCTCTACATCCACTCCAAGGTTATGATCGTCGATGATAGGCGCGTTATCGTGAGTACTTTAAACTGGTCTGTATCTCTCTCTAACACCTGGACTAGATGGGTTCTGCGAACTTGAATGACAGAAGCCAAAAGGTACGTCACCTGCGAACGAACAATCATGTGTAGCCTCACGATGTCTTCTATCTAGGGTGATGGCGATTCCGAAATTGCGCTCGTCGTCGAGGACGGTGACATGATACGCACGACAATGAATGGGCAACCATACATGGCTGCACGTTTTGCAGCTACTTTGCGTCGCAAGCTCTTCCGGGGTGAGAATAGCGTGAAACATACCTAATCGTTGTTTAATCGATCTACAGAGCACCTTGGTCTTATTGAGCCTCAGAATGTCTTACATTCCACTGAGGACGTGACTTCATTCATGCGATGCGCGCCGGTGGTTAACGACGACGAGGTTGGGACACGGGAAGACATAGCCGTCGCTGATCCCCTTGCTGACAGCACCCTGGAACTCTGGAATCATACGGCAAGACAAAACCGCGAGATTTTCACAGAGCTCTTCCGCCCTGTGCCTACTAACCTTGTTCGTTCTTGGTCTGCATACGAGGCAAGCAACAATTTTTCCGAGTTCCTCTGTCCTTGTCTCATGTTATAACATAGAATTATGTTCCCAAGGTCAAGACTGGCCATGTAGTGCCAGAGCTACACCTCCAGCGTATCAAGGATCGCCTTTCCCGCGTCAGGGGTTCAGTAGTCGAGTGCCCTCTGGTACGTTGTTCCTGTTCCTATCATGACGAGAGATTGGCGCTCAGTTGTCACCCCAGGATTTCTTAATCGATGACAAGGAGTTCGTTGAGGGTATAGATTGGCTGGGGTTGAACCCCACGCTTCCGATCTACATCTGATCACATTCGCGGTGAAGGGTTGATGTGGGGAAACTAACGTATCGCGGCTTTATATATATTAACTTCTTTGCATATATCTATATCTATGGAGTACTCCACTTGCACGCTGGTTCTGACCGCATGTCCTACTGAACCTGAGCGGAAGCGAGTGGGCTCACAAGCAGATCTCTCGAGGCACGTTCTGTCGGGCCGTTTTAATCACCTGAACCTTAGACCAGGAGTGCACAAACGCACCCGAACCCCAAATTTTGTCCGAGAATTGCTATGAAGTATAAATGAACACAATATTATTATAACGACAACTTCAAAATCCACCGCTGGGGGACAGGGTTTGTTGCTAATTAAATAAAATAAAATTTGACGAACACCATGCGCGTACATCATCGACTTCTTGTTCCAGTATACCACAAGTGATTCACAAATCATATGGAATGACAATCGACGTTGTACCTCGACAGTAAATATTGAAAATTTTGTGGGGAAAACTGTGCCAGGTGAAGACTGTCGAGGATGAGAATGCTTCCCGGGTGATTGTCATTAGAACCTATCACAGCGATCAATATGCTGCGAGCACCGTTGAGATCATGCCAATCTGCTACAAGCTGTCCAGTAACTCCAGTTGGATAAATGATAAGAGAACTCAGCATTGCTCAGTTCTGCCGCCGGGACTCAGGGTCCGCGACGCCGCGTTGGCGCGGAGAGAGTGACGTAAAGCCTGGTCACAAGTCTTACTTAATATGTGACCAGGACCCCGACCAGCGATAACGTAATTGCCCTATGATAATTTTTTCCTGAGCATTATGTTACTGTACATTCGAGCTCGCTGATGATGAATTGGCGAACCACAGTGCTACGGGTTGCTCTAGCGGAGGGAAAAAAATATTGTCTACAAAGAGGTATCGTACGCCGCCTTCACAATATTTTGCACTCGTAATTTCGTGTTTCAAAAGTACTAGTGTTGATTGCAGACCAAAGCAAGGAGATCGGAAGCAGATTCTTTTCTCCATGAGTTGCAGATCGAGTCATGATCCATGCAATTCTAGAGAAGGTGTACCGGCTGGTGATCTCTCGTTTGCTGTGACTTCCGTCCTTATCGATTATCTCTAGCACCATCACACTCGCTGTGGTCATCGCCATGAACGGTCTCTCACACACATGCACGCTTGACATACTCCCTGAAGTTCCGTATGCAGGACTATAACATGCCGTCCAGAATGTCGGTACTTATGTTGACTTAATTGGCTCCAAGAATGCCATGACATGATGTAAGTTACAAGATGTCCGTGCGTCCATACAAGGTTATGCGACTCCTTGCCATACCACGTTCATGACGGTCCTACTTGTCTCGGTATTTCGTCGAGATGTGGAACGAGGTAACACGCAGGAAGGTGTGTAGTCAGATGATCTGATAAGTAGATCGTCTACTGTATGATCTTGATCATGATGCATGCCACGTTGTTGATGTATCGTAACGAGTAAGTCCAATAACCTCAAATGATGTAATTTGAAACATCCAAACTTACCAAGGTACTCCTCAGTCGATTGGATTGGCTCGCGCAGTTTCCTCATAGCATGCATGGCTCTTCGAATGAAGCTGATAGATCTTGAGTCTCGACTCGTACCTGAGTAAAGCTGTTCGTGACGCTAATGATTCGCACATGCGCACACTCCACAAAAAACACATTTCTACCTTGGAAAAACACTCCTCCCGCATATGGGAGTTGTCGCGTGCATGTTATATCGCTCACTGGAGCCAGGGTGTATTGCAGATTACAGCATTCAATGCTTCTACGTCTTCCCCACGCACAAGCCGCGTTGTTGCTTCTCAAATCACATGTGAGGCCCAAGCATTCATATCGGTGAGATCCGTTGCTGTCGAATCATCATGCCGTTGTGAAACAGCCGCGCTGGCGCTTTCATCTGAAGAGAGCGATTCATGGGTATTATAGTGCGCTCGATCCGCGTGTGCTATATTCAGCATCTACAACACCCGCGATGGAGCCTGGAGCCCGGAGAAGAACCAAATAGCAAAGCGTCAAGCAAATCATCTAAGCCGTCAGAAATAGTTCAAGTTCAAGTTCTGGAATGTCATGCGTTGCTATGCGTCTGGCAACCGAGCGATTAAATCGATCCCTAGGCCTCCTGGATTTGCCGAGGATGTCAAGAACGGCATGACTCCGAAAGCAATCATACCGATTATCATAGTGTCTGCGAGGAGAATCGGCACGCAGGTCAGCCATGAGTCGTGATTATTGTGTTTATGATCGCACTAAATATCCCCTAGATATTAAGATGGTCATATTTGCGTGCGTCTTCCTTTATGGGCTCCGAGACTCTGACGAACACTTCCCTTAGATGTCTCCGCGACACTCATAAGATATGACCGTGAGTTTGACTTGAATAGACTTGGAGATGTCATGAAAAGCTCAGCGGCGCATTGATTGTATCCAGCCAGCAGACCAGGATGAATTAACTCTAACCTCATACTAGTACGACGAGCAGTGGGCATCATTCGGAAGTCTGAGAAAGGCATCCACTCGACGAATATGCATCTGACAGGCTAGATAGCAAGATCGATCAGGTTCGGAGGATACGCGTATTGTCCTCACCCGACGCTAATTTCATTTGAAAGATACGTGTCCGAACTTTGTCTATGTATATCCACTCGAAGGTGATGATCGTCGACGATAGACACGTTATCGGTGAGGTTCTACTACTTTTCGTCGTGCTCTTGGGCCGGGACAAGAATAGAACTGAAACCTATCCGAGCGTTTAATCGATACGTAGATAATATCCTGAAGAAGTTTCAGGGAGGACTTGCTCATCCTGCAACGACATTGGAACTAGTACACGATTACGTCTGTCTTTTAACCCATTACGCCCCCGCTGATAGTACCTTTGTAGACAGCAACCGTGGCATCGTACGGCAAGGCGAGACCGTCGATTTTCACAGAGGTCTTCCGCCCTACATAATCCAATTGTCCATTCTAGATCTTACGGTAGTGCTTCTCTCACGTTATTAAGAAATCAAATAATTGGGCACATACGCTTGTACAGATTAGGGGTTCAGTAGGAGGGGTTCTGCGGCGAGATTGGACTGAGGAATACACAAAGATCGATTTAGCACGTTATCCATAGCATTGACGACTGCTCTCTAGGGTTGTGGGCGAGTGATGTGATACATTTTAAGTCCGCTGTCACCGCGCGGAGTATGGAAAGCCGGACATTCAGAAAAGAGGAGGTATGGGAGGAGAATTGAACTCCATTGTGCGATCACTGCGATGCATGGTGGTCAGGAGGACACCGCGAGGTTTTCATATTTGTGGGCAGGCGGTTGAATTGATCAAAGAAAGTTCAAGCTCCATTTGTATGTAGTCAGTCGAATAAGGGTTGTGGTTGCACATCGGAGCCCAATAAGATTACCGCTTTCATTGTACTTGGCTGTTTCCCTTTCCTCAACCTTACTCGTCGCTTCCAACGATGAGCACGATCACCGACTCCTATCAGCAAGGGCTTTCCCATCCATTTCTTTCTCATCTCATTGCCCTGCTATCAGCCTACGAACTATGTCCTATGTCCACGCCACCCCCTCGCTATGATGGTCCTACAGATTGGCAGACAGACACTATCCTTCGCTCTCTCGGTGCCGTTGCACGAAGAATGTACACCGCAGAAGAAACTCTGACTTCGATCAAAGCTTCGGAATGTTGGCAAACAAATGGGCCAGACACAAAGAAAAGACGAAGTGTAGGCAACACTCCCATATCATCATCTTGCTCGTCTCAGAAAGAGACCGACCCACCTTCTTCCCTTCTCAAGCAGTCCAGCACGATCGTCAATGCTTTAGCTATGTCCCCCGGATCAAATTCACATTTCCCGACTACCACTCCATCTACAACCGCTGCAGCACCCATTGATGTCGACGTCGACATGCCAGCGGCCGATGCTATCGACGGCGACCGCACACCTGGCAACAAACCATATTCCGCTCGCGCAAATGCAATGTCCTTATCTCTCGACGGTATTGATGCTGCAACACTCCTTCGGTCATTTCACAACGGAAGCTCCGCCTCTGCACCTTCAACCTCGCACATCGAACACGTCGCCTGTCCAACATGCGGAAAGACCATCACCGACGCTTTGACCATGAACCGGATCAACGGCAGCTTTAGCGGTTCACCCTCCGGATCTCCTCTCGTCGTCCCACCTGGTCCTCTTGTGGCGGCGGCATTTGAAAGTGGTATGAGCGCTGTCGAAGAACTGAGGCTCCTCAAGGCTCAAGTCCAGGATGTTGCTCGTGTCTGCAATGCCGTGGCCAGAGGTGACTTGTCTCAGAAGATTACGGTTCCCGTCCAGGGTGTGGTCATGGTTCAATTGAAGGATGTCATAAACACTATGGTATTCTTCTCGAGTTTCACCCCGGGAGCTCGCTTATCCATATTGTCAGGTCGACAAATTGGGGCAATTCGCCAAAGAGGTTACTCGTGTCAGTCAGGAAGTCGGTACAGAAGGGTAATGTGATTCTATTCACATCTTATCTATTACTTAGCCCTTCCAGTAAACTTGGTGGGCAAGCTCTCGTATTGGATGTAGAAGGTACTTGGCGGGAATTGACTGGAGTCGTCAACAAATTGGCCGCCAATTTGACCAATCAAGTCCGAAGCATCGCCAAGGTTACTAAAGCCGTCGCCCTCGGGGATTTGTCGAAACAGATTGATGTCGATGCTCGTGGCGAAATCCTTGATCTGAAAAACACTGTAAACGGAATGGTTATCCAACTTCGCGCATTAGCCGCTGAAGTCACTCGTGTCACATTGGAAGTCGGTTCTCAAGGCAAGCTGGGTGGTCAAGCACATGTGCCAGATGTTCAAGGTGTTTGGTTTGAATTGGTTCGCAATGTACGCTCTTTACCCCGTCGTACCCGAGTCGGTGTGGGCGTTTAATCTGACAACGCGCCCCCCAAGGTCAATCGAATGTGTTCTAGCCTGACGGACCAAGTGCGATCCATTGCCAAAGTTACAACGGCCGTTGCAAAGGGTGACTTGACACAGAAGATCGAGATCCAGGTCGAGGGTGAGATGTCAACTTTGAAGGGCACCGTCAATTCCATGGTGGACCAGTTGAGCGCCTTCGCATCAGAAGTCACTCGTGTCGCACTTGAAGTCGGTACACAAGGTATATTGGGTGGTCAGGCTCGCGTAGAAGGTGTGCAGGGTACATGGGCTGACCTGACACGCAATGTCAACGTGAGTGTAGCATCGTTCTACATTTGTCGAGTGTCACTGATAAGCTCTATGGGCCAGAAAATGGCCAGCAATTTGACTGATCAAGTGCGATCGATTTCGGAGGTCACAAAGGCTGTGGCGCTGGGCGATCTAAGCAAAGTTGTTAACGTCGATGTGCAAGGAGAAATGCTGGACTTGAAGATGACTGTCAATTCTATGGTTGCCCAATTATCTACGCTCGCCAACGAAGTTACTCGTGTATCCTTGGAGGTCGGTACGGAAGGTATCTTGGGTGGTCAAGCGTACGTTCCCGACGTGCAGGGCATGTGGAAGGTGGGTTGCAGAGATAGGGGTGATACTATTTCTGACGTTCACCACAGGTTCTTACAGACAACGTCAACCTCATGGCCATGAACTTGACCAACCAGGTGCGGTCGATTGCTGAGGTGACTAAGGCTGTTGCTGGTGGCGACTTGACGAAGAAGATTGAAGTCGACGTGCGTGGCGAGATCAAGGAATTGAAGGAGATCGTCAATGGAATGACTGAGAGTTTGAGTCTCTTCGCTGATGAAGTCACTCGTGTTGCAAGAGAAGTCGGTACGGAGGGACGATTGGGAGGTCAAGCTCGCGTAACTAACGTCGGTGGTACATGGAAGGTGAGCGTGGTACACAATTCAGGAATCAACGCTGATGACGAATAGGACTTGACGGACAATGTGAACGTCATGGCTGCTAATGTAAGTGCATTCTAGCTTCACGGAGGCTAACGTTGATTTCCCCTGATATTGTAGTTGACCTTACAAGTCCGAACCATTGCTGTTGCAACTGTGAGCATTACTTGCCCCAACTCAATCCTCGTATTGAGTTTGTTATCAGACCGCTGTCGCTCGCGGAGACTTGACTCAACAAATCACTGGTGTCTCTGTGTCTGGAGAGATGTTAAGCTTGGTCAATACCATTAATGACATGATCGCTCAGTTGGCAATCTTCGCTAAAGAAGTCAAGAAGGTCGCCTTCGAAGTCGGTACAGAGGGGAAACTTGGTGTTCAGGCCGAGGTGGGCAACGTCCAGGGTATTTGGCAAGAAATCACGTAAGTCTGCATAGATCAAACGAGATGCGTATTGACGTCATCATAGAATGTCCGTCAACACCATGGCCGGGAACTTGACCACGCAAGTTCGTGGCTTTGCCCAGATCTCAGCAGCTGCTATGGACGGGGACTTCACGCGTTTCATCACTGTCGAGGCTAGCGGAGAGATGGACTCTTTGAAGACGCAGATCAACCAAATGGTGTTCAACCTGCGTGACAGCATTCAGAAAAACACCGCGGCGAGGGAGGCAGCTGAGCTGGCGAACAGGAGTAAATCTGAATTCCTAGCGAACATGTCGCATGAAATCAGGTAGCATTTCTCTTCTCGTGTCTCAATATTTCATGGTCAATATTTCATAGGACACCCATGAACGGAATAATCGGTATGACGGAGCTTACCCTCGACTCCGATTTGAACCGATCACAACGGGAGAGTTTGCTCTTGGTGCACTCACTGGCTCGTTCACTATTACTCATCATTGATGATATTTTGGATATCTCGAAGAGTGAGATTTTATTACCATGCTGAAGCATTGGTCTGATGTACATGTTCTATAGTTGAAGCCGGTCGAATGACCATGGAGGCCGTCTCTTACTCCCTTCGTCAAACAGTGTTCGGCATCCTTAAGACCCTTGTTGTCCGCGCCTCGCAAAACAACTTGGATTTAACGTATGATGTCGACCCGGACATTCCCGATCAACTTATCGGAGATTCGCTACGTCTTCGTCAAGTGATCACGAACTTGGTTGGTAACGCCATCAAGTTCACTCCGTCCAAGGTCTCCCGTAAAGGGCACGTTGCCCTCAGCACGAGGTTACTGGCACTAGATGACTGCAGTGTGACCTTGGAGTTCTGCGTTACCGACACGGGAATTGGTATTGCCAAAGATAAGCTGAATCTTATATTCGATACCTTCTGTCAAGCGGATGGTTCCACAACGAGAGTGCGCCCATGTTGTAATTTCTCACAGGGCTGTAGCTGATCTCACGCAGGAATACGGTGGTACCGGCCTAGGCCTTTCGATCTCCAAACGCCTTGTAAACCTCATGCAAGGCAACATGTGGGTCGAGAGCGAGGTCTCGAAGGGAAGTAAATTCTTCTTCACGATCACATCGCAGATTTCGCAGAGCACCATTGAGATCACGCTGCAGAAGATGCAACCATTCCATAGGCGTGCTATCTTGTTTGTTGACACACTCAACGATACTACTGGAGTTGTCCAACGAATCCAGGAGCTAGGCCTGAGGCCTTACGTCATCCATGAAGTCAATGAGGTTTCCGACAAGGAGCGTTGCCCGCATATAGATACTATTGTCGTGGATTCCCTGAGCATGGTACGTCACTTGGAGTGTCACATGAACCGTCTCTTACCTCATTACCCCATCGTAGACTGAAAGTATCAGGGAATACGAGCACCTGCGCTACATCCCCATTGTTCTTTTGGCACCTTCGATGCCTCGTCTGAACCGTGAGTATGTGAGGGTGTGCTCTGATAATGTGGGGTTGACATTCCTAGTTAAATGGTGCTTGGACAACAGCATCAGCTCCCAGGTTACTACTCCCGTTACTGCTCAAGATCTTGCTTCAGCCCTCATTTCCGCCCTGGAGTCAAACACCGTCTCACCTGTCTCAGCACCGAATGACATTGTCTTCGATATACTGCTAGCCGAGGATAACATGGTTAACCAGAAACTAGCAGTCAAAATCCTAGAGAAGTATGGTCACACGGTCGAGATCGCAGAAAATGGAAGTCTAGCTGTCGATGCTTTCAAGGCGCGGGTACAGCAGGGCAAGCCATTTGACATTATCTTGGTCTGTCGTCCTTTTCAGCCAATGTTTCACATGGGTAATATTGTAACATCCCCCACAGATGGATGTGTCTATGCCTTTCATGGGGGGAATGGAGGCTACTGAGCTTATCAGAGCGTATGAGATGCACAAGGGACTTCTACGGATTCCTATCATCGCTCTCACTGCTCACGCTAGTATGTTAAATCTTATGACTAAGTGAACGTGGCTGATTTGCGTTTTCAGTGATCGGCGATCGCGAGCGTTGCCTGCAGGCAGGCATGGACGATCACATCACCAGTATGGTCTTATTATCTATACAGTCAGCTCATCTGATATGTATTCTGCAGAGCCTCTTCGTCGCGGAGATCTCTTGAACTCGATCAACAAACTCGCTGGCGAGCGTGCACAACTAATCAAGCAACATCACCTCCTCCACCGACCACCCGCTCTCATGGCACCTTGACTGGTGTTTTTTTGTGTGATTTCATTGTGTTTTAGGATTTGTATACCCTTGTTTTGATGTCGTATTCGGCTTGTCGTTACTGACGCTTATGGCTTTCCAACGCTACCAGTTGTCAGATTAATCTGTACGATAGCATGTACTTGTGTTCTGTCAACATTGTTTCTTTCACATTTTGGGCACCATGAGATATGTTTTGCCATGTTGTATAATATTGAATATTGGTCTTTGGGTTCATGACACGAGTAAAGTATTTGAACTACTTGGAACATAGTGTAATATCTGCCAATCTGCTGTAAGCTCGTCAGAGTCATAACTGTCCGGAACAATTGCTGGTGTGAGGTATTGCCGCTTTGCCATGTGGTGTCAAACGTGAAGCTTTAGCCAGCTTGAAGTAAATGAGACGCGTTGCGTTTTTCGAAAATTTCTTAAGTCCTTTCTTTGGTCTCTCACACACGACAGTGTCATTGTTTTTTCAAATAAATGATTTCGAAAGAAGAGAAGTCATATTCGGTAGAAAGAACAACGATGTTAGGAGATATATAATTAATAGTATTATGGATAATGGAAGCATGGAAAGGCTGTGGCGCAAAACGAGTCCATACACAGTTGAAACGGTCATGATGCAAATTGGAACGTCGAAAGTTTATGCATTGCTATAGGACAACAGATTAACAGCCATGACAAGAGACTCTTGAAAGCAACGACACGAAATGCGCTATCGCAAGATACAAACAACATCCACTCATTTGGGTGTGGATTCTACATTGCTTTTTTGCCACTGTAAGCGACGTCCTTCAAGTTCTCTGGTGCATCTTTGTCACCACCACTGCTAGAGCCAGAAGTTTGTTGAGATAGCGGAACTCCAAATGCGGCCTCGTCGATTGCAATGTCCAATGCATCCCACAATTTCTCTTCCAGTGTCCGCAAAACGTCGACGTCCAATCCAACTCGTGGAGGACTCCATGGGTATATGATACCGTGCGAACCGGGCAGTTTGATGGAGATGTGTTTGTCTTGTGACAGGATCGAGCCAAGAGTGCTACAACACCAGCAACACTTCTTCCCTACTCCAATGACCTTGTTGGTCGCCGCAATCTAACGCACATTAATGATATGAATGAGTTGCATATCATGACGGGACTTACCGGTCCGATCAAGTCTTCCATACGCTGAGCAAGTTTTGGATCCTGAAATACATTCCAATAATCCACGCGCTTTGAGTGACCGACGTCTGAAAAATAGGTGAGAAGACCCATTAATGAAGCTTCAGCATGCGTAGTGCCAGTAAATTCATGTTTCGAGTTCCAACCCCTCTTGAGATTAGCTGTCACGGTATCTCGTGCTCTACCAGACTCTTCGACTGAGCGGTGTGGAAATCGTTTGAAGAATTCATCTATGATGTCTTCTATTCTGGCAATGCCACGGCCAGCATGCGGAACCTGAACGAGACCAATGTCAAGCTTGCCATTTATGATGGAGAGATGCTTGGGTGAGGTAAGTGAATCAAGAGCTGTATTCCAGGAAAGCATGGCTCTCAAGTAGCGTATGACAAGATGTCCATCAGATTCGTTCATTTCGCGTGACATGTCGCTCAAGTCTGACTGATATTTCAATAACATCCCATGTCATCAAAGAAGCACCGTACCATCGTCGGCATCCTCGTCATCCTCGTCAGCATTATGATCATCATCGGTATTGTTATCGTGATCAGCGTTGCTGTCATCGTCGTCACCCTGAGCATGACTCCCTGCAGCGCACACGAAGAACGACATCAAAATAAAAACCCTAGAAAGAGATGGAGCATACATTTGGGGAGATTGAACACGCTGGAAAGTGACGTTTGTGTTAGGAGGGTCTCCACAATGTGAGAACTCCAGTTCACATAAAGATGAAGGGTATGACACCAGTCAGCGATCATGACCAAATCTTTCTTGAAACCCTCCACGTCATTCTTTCTCTTCTTGTCCGCTTCGTCCACGATATTCTTCAAATTCAACAACGATTTGCCGAGTAGCCAAGCCCAAAAAGCTAATGTGGTATTGGAGAACTCGACTTCAATAAATTCCTTGTCCGGAGTGCCTCCCTTCCGAATTTTCATCATCCGAAGCTGTTCAGGCGGGATCGCGACAGTGTCCAACCAGCCAGGAAACTTGAACCACTGAGGGTCTTTACGAAGCTCATTGGATTTGGGAGTCCAAGCAAGGATGTTGTTAGCTACGTGCACATTCCACACCTTCATATCCTGTCTGACACGTTTGAATAACTTGTGATAGCTGCGATACACAACAAAATTGTGAAGATCCGCATAACGGTTGGGAGCTGACTGGTAGTACATCAGAGCAGCCCATAGATTCGATATGTATTCTGTGAGGATCACGTTGTCATCACTTCAGAGTTTCAATAACGGGCTTAACATATGCTCCTACCGTTTCAAATCCACGATTTCATCAAATGATTTGTCCGACTTCAACACGTCATTGATGCATAGATTCTTCACGCCAGACTTCGAGAAAGGTTTTTGAGTGACAACCAAAACGTTCAATTTCCCATCGGGAAGGAGGGACCCTGTCGTGGCGACCCCCCTCTTTGTCTCAGAACATTTCCTGTGGTCAGTAGTGAGAACATTGGCAAAGTGGCGCAAAAATGAAGGAATATCTTTGGGATCAGACGACTGGGGTGTGATGTGATAGTTCAAATTTTTCAAGATGGTCGTGAGCGCTCGAATGCGGTTTTCAACTTCGATGAACTCATTAATAGGGTCCATGGGTACGTCACTGAGCAAGAACAAGCGATAAGATAGGGCTCAAGCACAGACCGTATCTACAAGTTCAAATTGCTCACATTGAGTGCTCATTGAGCTGAGTTTAATTTCAGCTCGCTTATATAAGCTGAAGAGAGCTTAAAATTGTCTTGCAATGTTGTGACCCGATGTGACCTTTATGCCGATTCCGGAAGAGAACAAGAGGTATTACATAAGCACTAAGTAACATTCATTTTCTTCATGGCCGTTATTACTTATAAGTCTTGAGCCTCCTATGATATCATTCACTTCGCTTACCTTAGCAGCTCAACTGCGCAGATCACAATCGACGGGATTTTTTTGCGTTCAAAGCTATGCTTTATATTGGATATATTGACCAGCACGAATGTCAGTTGATCAGAATATTCTCCATCTGTCATTCTTAAATTACTCCACATCAAATAAACGAGCATGCGCGATCCGAATTGAGAGACTTTTTGGCGGCCTTCCGAAAAATCCGAACCAATGGATCTTTTGCATTCGAAACGATGCTCAGCATGAGCTTCAGCTGATCAAAATGTTCTCCACCTCAGGTCCATCTGTCATTCTTACTGTAAATTACTCTGCAACAAATAAACGAGTGGCACGCCAAGAAATATTATGATGTGCATGGTACAGGAGGGATAGATGGTTCAAGATGCGAGAGTATATGTATGCTGATGCGCTCATGCTTAAAGGATAAGAATACCGCAAGCGATGGCAACAGCCAGGCCGAGGGCTCCGGTAACTGCGTTCATACCCACAGCACCACCGGTCTTGCCACTGAGGGGGTTGCTGGTAGAAGACGAGCTACTAGGAGTGGTAGAGCTGCCAGCCGTAGTAGCCGAGCTAACACTAGATCCGGTAGATGTACCGGTACTCCCGCCACTAAGCTGCAGATGAATAGTGAGGCCATCATCGCTCGCGAACCGTCAAAGTACCAACTCACTGAGAGATTGCCACCGCATGCTTCGTTCCAGCTGTCGAGGGAGGACTGAGCTTCCGACTCAACGGATGGTTCAGCCGCTGTGATACAAGTCATGCATGATTGTAGCTGGGAGCCGATAGACGACGCGCAAATGCAACTTAGACTGCTTTCGCAGTTCTGAGGGGAAAATCTCAGCAAGATAGTAGAGGGTTGTCGCGTGTACTCACGGTCATCGTATTGATGACTTGGCAAGAGTTTTGGCATTGAGAAGGAAGGTCACTGGTATCAACCTGACGAGCAGCAAGGGCATTGGGAGAGACATCATGCACGACAGGAGACACTAGACACGATGGGACATGGCAATCAACTCATCAACTCTTAGAAATAAAAAAATCGATGAATTTACCTTGCGCGACAGCAGCAAGGGCATTAAGGAGGGGGGCGATTAGGACCATCGGACTATCTGGAGTCTTGACAGAAAAGAGCGACTGATTTGGACTTGGAAAAAAAAAAGATGGAAAGTGGAAGGAAATGAAAGTAAGTGGATCTTATAAGGGGATCAGGTGAAATATCAGTTCGCCTGCCACCGACAGTGCCAAGACGAAGTACATAACAAGGAGTCAGTCGGTAAGCAATAACGTTCCATCCGAGAGTCGGATCAATCACTGTATGTACTCACTTGGGGAATAGTTACAGACGGTTGCCTGTCCACAAGATACAACCACATCCGTGACTTTGGCACAGTGCAATGTCGTGGAGACGGGCAGGTCAAATTGAACGGCCATCATATATCAGGACCTGGTGCCTTCCATGTCGATGAAGACGGGATGACCAGTCGATCATCATCGCCACTTTCGACGTCTAAATCTTTGACTCAATTTTGCTTCATTTGTACGTCTATCTCGGATATCCAAGGTTTTCAATCCGATTTTGCAGGGTCACTAATGCATGCGATTGTCGGTCAACACGAGGCCTCGCATGTCAGTAGTGGCTTCTAGTCTCCCGTAGGCTGACCTTGGAAGAACTTATCTGGGGGAGGCGTCAGTTTACGTTCACAGTTTTGAGTTTTCTGTTACATACATACTTATGACTCGGACCATCTGCGGTTCCGCCTTTCACATTAATTGATGGCATGGATACCGATCAATGATTGAGGGCCCCGCCATCAGCATGTTGAAAATGCTTACAAGTGCACCCTACCCTACATATATAAATGTGTGAGAACTTTGACAAAAATCTTCAGAACGGATGTGTTCCAAGTGCAAGTCTATAATGAGTGGCATGCCGCCGCATGCGCCATGGTCAGCTGGGCTATAATAAGGTCGCGAGAATCAGCATATTCGTCAGCAATCGCGTTATCATCATGGCCATTGTGGGACCCCACCTGACACTGCATCCCAAACACCCATGTCTGCCGGGAATAACGTCCTCGAGGAGCAGCCTTTACTGTCTAACTCGAAGCCACCGAGTTATCACCACCCAGAAAGCTCAAGTCGCATTCAGGATGAAGAGACAGTTATCTTGATAGACGAGGACGAGACCAACGACCCCCAGAAAGAGCCGTGGACAGGAAGGCAGATCGCCGTCTATAGTACTCTGACACTACTAGGGTTGTTTATATTGGCCATATTTATTAAAGGTTTCATCGATGCTGATGATGTCGAGGTGTGTGTGCTATGCCGCGGGTTGGGATACGTTTCTTCCATGTTCAATGTTTTTGTTAGTTTGACCTTGGGAATGCGTTTAAGAAGGCACTAGGAGGAGGGTTGAGTGGTGCTGCAGGTAAGTTTGTCATGTTGGATTCATCTCTGCCACAATTTTGATGTCCTGGCAGCTATGGTGTTGCAGGTGCTGACGCTCATGGTATGATATCCCTTGTACGGAAATGTTCCTTGCAGCTGAAATTATGTAGCCTCTGCGCACGATCATGAACTATCAATACCGATATGGTGCAACGACAACGCAGGCTACTAAAATCTTATATGCCGATGGTGGATGGACGCGGTATTACCAAGGCCTCACAGCAGCTCTAGTTCAGGGGCCTGTGTCCCGCTTCGGCGACACCGCTGCTAACGTCGGCATCCTTGCCCTCCTTCAAAGCAATTCATACATGAAGACCTTACCTACACCCGTAAAGACTGTGTTCGCGAGTGTCGCTGCAGCTTGTTTCCGGATGACGCTGACTCCAGTTGACACGATTAAGACGACCATGCAGACCCAGGGTAAGGAGGGTATCGCACTGCTGAGAGCTAGGGTACATCTTCGTGCAATCGTGACGATCTCGTTCTCATCTTCTTCTAGGTGAAGAAGTATGGCATTGGTTCCCTGTGGTATGGCGCTGTCGCTACTGCCGCTGCCACATTTGTTGGTCACTATCCGGTAAGTACTTTTTGATTCATACCTTCGTCTCTCATTCTTCTTTAGTGGTTCGGGACATACAACTATCTCGACGCAGTCCTCCCACTTCCAGTTACTACACTACAGAAATTTCTTCGTTCTGCGGTCATTGGATTTGCAGCATCCATAGCCTCTGACACCGTTTCAAACTCTCTACGCGTAGTGAAGACCTACCGTCAAGTGAACGCTATTCGGATTGGATATACCCAAGCCGCCTACGCTGTGATTGCAGCGGATGGCATCAAGGGCCTGTTCGGACGTGGACTAAAGACCCGCATCCTGGCGAATGGCCTCCAGGGAATTATGTTCTCAGTGCTGTGGAAGTTATTTTTGGATATGTGAGTTTTTCCTTTGGGACGCATGTGTCATCGGGATCTGAGCAATGTATCAGGTGGAACGAGAAAACCAAGTAGTCATATGACTAGGTGTAATGCGTACGAGGAAGCGCTGGCTCAAATGAAACATTACCATGACCATTATTACCCCGTTTTGTTCTTCTTTATCTGGTGATACGAACATCAGCTCGTGGATTCAAATAGAGTGTACGATATGGACCCATATTTTACCCTTCACGAAAGACTATTCGACTCAGCACATTTGTCCGACAGTGGCTCATCTTCAGTATAAGAGTGAAGAACACCGCATTCCCGCTTAAACTTCACAGGTGATGACATTCTCAATAACGTTGCTGTTGGCGACATGGGATATTGCACTCCAGCTCCCGAGTGCTCAAAATCACGATGTACGTTCTTAATCGATAACAAATTTACAGGTCATACGTATTCTATACCATTCACGATTCCCTATTCATGGCCTGCAGCACCCGTGCACGCTCACTCTCCCAATCATCCCAGCATAATGCCAACATTGCCGTATCCCTACCGACCGTGCCAGGGCGCGGATCCCCCTCCCTTGCCCTTCCGCCATTAGACACACTTGCCTTCGTGGCCGGAAGGACTCTGTCCCAGCGCAAAATAGCCTCCAATTTGAACCCCGATTTCTGCGCAGCACCGATACTCTTCGTATTCAGCCTATTTGCCTGCCACTGCACACGGCGAAGTCCCAGGCCATGTGGGGGCAAATCGAGAGCGTGTAAGAGAAGTAAACCGATGGCATTCGTGGTGACATGTGTCCGTTGGAATGGCGGTAGAGTGATCACGAAACCGAGCTCGGTAGATAGATGTACAGGAGAGGTGTTTAGGTATCCTATGATGCCGGCGAAGTTGGCCGATGTGGGCGTTGAGGAAGGAGTGCGCGTCTTATCGATGACGGCATAGAGGACTGCGGTATCAGGACCTATGCGACCGTGAATTAGCTGTTCAACGAAGTCTGAAACGTCGTTAAAAGGCCCCCAGGGAGTGAAGTCGTAGAGCTCTGGATGGGCGGCTGAGCCTTGGAAATAGAGATCTGCGTGCAGATCAGGCTATCATTTCCGAATCAGCAGGTGATGAGCGTACACTTAATCCGACTTACGATAAAGGGTATAAGCTTGACGCGATCGCTCTCCAGGTCACGCACAGGGAAGCAGAAATTGACATCATAAGCACCAGTGGACGTCGTGACACTGTTTACTAGTGGAGACATTGTACTACGTTGAGAGTGAAATGACTCGAATCAATTGCAAAGTCGAATTCGGTGTTTGAGCGTATCCCAGCCACGTTAAGATTCTACGCGAAGGGGTTGAACCATTGGGTCATTCATTCCGCTATGGTCTTTGTAATAGATACTAGTCATAAGTTATATGAAAAGCCGCGAAGCCAATTCTAGAATTTGAACGTTCCTAGGTTCTCGGTGTTCTGATTGATCTGCGAGGGGCTAACCGTACTACCTGTACTTACCATGGCCACCAAATCAATTTACGGACTACATCATATATTACTAGTTTCAAGGACTATGCCGGAATTTATGAGCATCGAACCTTGATGAGGATAGGTGTTCAACGGGTATAGAGCGTGATTAAGTAAGCTATAGAGTCACGTGCCCATCTGTCTTGTCGTCGAATATTTCAATCTCCAACGAGTTCGTGAACTTGAACTGAAGCTCACCTTGCAATAGCAAAGTTTGCACACTCGGCAGTGGACCAAAGGCGCTTCTTTCCTGCAGTATCGCAGAAAACCTGAATACCCCGCCTAAAGCGACGACATCTTACATTGCCAGTTTCTGAGATGCCCTAAGAAGTTGGGAATCGAAATGATGGCCAGGTATCGTGTGCATTCTAGGGGATGCTGGCAACATTGAAAATAAACTTGCAAACCATACGCGTTCAACGCTATTCACGATGTCCTGTTCATAGCCTGCAGCATCCGTGTACGCTCATTCTCCCAATCATCCCAGCACAATGCCAACATTGCCGTATCATGGCCGACCGTGCCAGGGCGCGGATCCCCCTCCCTTTCCCTTCCACCATTGCCCGCCCTTGTCTTCGAGCCCGGAAAGACGATTTCCCAGCGCAAGATACCCTCCAATTTGAACCCCATTTTCTGCGCGATACCAATACTCTTCGTGTTAGATATATTTACCCGCCACTGCACACGGCGGAGTCCCAGGCCGTGTGGGGGCAAATCGAGAGCGTATTGGAGAAGTAAGCCGACTGCATTCGTGGTGACGTGCGTCTGCTGGAATGGCGGTAGGATGATCAAGAAACCGATCTCGGTAGATAAGTTGACAGGAGAGGCTCTCAGATATGCTATGATGCCGGCGAAGTTAGCCGATGTGGGCTTTGAGCTGCTTGTACGTGTCTTATCGATCACGGCATAGAGGATCGTGGTGGGGTCAGGATCTATCCGGCCATGAATTATTTGTTTAACGAAATCTGAGACGTCGCTAGCCTGAGATTGCTTATAGGAGAAGAAATTGTATAGCTCTGGATGGGCGGCTGAGCCTTGGAAGTAGATATCTGCATGCAGATCAGGCTATTGGTTCATTCAGCAGGTGATGAGTGCCATCATGATGCGAGGACTAATGCGACTTACGATAAAAGGTGTGAGCTTGACGCGATCGCTCTCCAGCTCACGCAGAGGGAAACAGAAGTTGATATCATAGGCCGCAGTGGGCGTCGTGATCCCTTGTTGAGACATGATACGCTGATAGTGAACGAAGTCGAATTCGGTGTTTGAGCGTATCCCAGCCACGTTAAGATTCTACGTGAATAGCAGCGAAAGGGTTGAACCATCGGGTTATCCATTCGGCTACTATGATTTCTGTAGGGCAGACTAGTGCTAAGTTATATGAGAAGCCGCGAAGCCAACTCGAAGATGAGTGGTTGAAACTTGAAACGTTGTGTATGTCAGAATTCTAGAATTTGGCACGTCCTTATTCACTTTCGGTGCTTTACAGCAGATTCCGAAAGTAATGACAATTGCATAATTTTTCGCGCGCGCGTGACAAAAAAGGAAATCAACGAGAAA